>VZRE01007528.1:0-52278 GCA_013396775.1 Cephalopterus ornatus | reverse complement strand
TGTCCATTTTCCTCCAGAAACCCTACAGAGAGTCTCTTACGGCAATTACCCATCATTTCTTCTTTATTCAACTGGTTTTGATGCAAGGCATATGCTGACAGTCTCAGCAACAGGTCCGAGCTAGATGAACCATCATTTTCATCATTGTTTAGCTCTGTGTAGATTAGCAGTTCTTGAAACCTATCATGAGCTATAAAATTATAATCTAGCTTTTAGCACTTTATAAATAGTATACATTAACACAATACAGTTATAACAAAAAAATATATGTTTCTTTAAAAATATTTAAAAAGTTCCTTCCTTCTTTTCCCAGAAAAGGGAGGAATGATTATTGCTTAGCTATTTATAATTTACAACCCATTTTATCATCAATGCAATGCTTTATACAATGAAATTATGATCTCCTTGTAATAATTTTCAGCATGTGTATGAAGTATTGAAACCACCAATGTTGTTTTTAATTTGTAAATTATATGATCTCACTGAGTAAGATTATTCTCTTCCAACTTTGGTCACCTAAAGTTTAGAAAACCAAACTGACCTTCCTGTCCAGCAAATGTAGATAAACAGGTAATTCCAGAATTAATCTCATCTGCTTTATAACTTTATTTTAGATTTAACTTAATTAAATTTGGAAAATAACTATTTAAGTATTAGAGATCTAATTTTAATATGCCTTATTAATGGCAAATGAATTCTTCCCGCAGATTCTTTGTATTCCAAAAATATTTATCTTTATCCTCTGACATTTATTCTTTTTCTTCTGATAATATAATCTGTACAGTCATTGTACACACTAAAGAATTTCAAACATCTTAATCATGGAAACGAAATACCTACTGGAAGACTTGATTGAAGACTTCATAATCAAAAGTCTTCACAGATGAATAAAGTTTGGTTAAAAAAATTTTTGGGCATAGTACACGTGTAAATGGATGAAGATCTATTGCATGGGATGACAGACTATGTGATTAGTTTTCACCTTCAGTTTTAAAATGATGAATCTTTCTCAACTTCTTTTCACTTCCTCCTTGATACTTAAACTGCTATACTGTGAAATATTCTTTCATCATTTTAAATCCTTCTAAATCTTACTTCCTTTTAAATCTTCTTTATGAGAGAGAGCAGAGAGTTGGAAAAAGGCACAAGATTTTCAAGATTTTTTAGACAGATTGACATTGAAAGAAACTAGTAGGTGAAATCCCTCATACTGCTTCTGTAGAACCTTAAGTGAGATATATATCAGCCAGTATTCCCCGTTTTAAAAGTGATAACTGCTTACAGCCGGTTCTTCAGAATCCCTTTGTCAGTAAACTTGAGGTCTCTACCTAAGGTGATATCTCTCAATATCTAGTGAAATATATTGATAGAAGAAGAGGACATGGCAGGGGAGGTCTAGATTTCATATTAGGAAAAAATTTTTCACTGGAAGGATGAGCTGTACCAAGCATTGGAACAGAATGCTCAGGGAAATGGTGGAATCATGCCCGGAAGTTTTCAAAAACCATGTAGGTGTGGTGTTGAGGAACATGGTTTAGTGGTGGACCTGACAGTGTTAAGTTCATAGTTGTTCCTGATCTCTTCCCACAGGGCCACCACTGCAGTCCTCTCATTATAAAAATTTTGCCGTGTAAAGTTAACGAAACTATCTTTAAGGTTTTTTTAGCGAAAAACCAGACAGCAGGAATGTATTAAGAATATCATGTCAAACCACCTTTATTTATTGCCCTGACAGAACACCTGTCCTAGCACAAGGGGGAAACAATAAATGCAATTAATGTATTTTGACTATAAAAGGCATTTTGAAACAATTTCAGTGGTCCTTATCATAAGTAGACTAAAAATGTAACAGAATTAATGAAATCACCCACTAGTTGAAAGCTAGTTCACTAAAATCTGTCACTTTCACTCTGAAATGTTGTTTTGAATCCATATAGGTCCAGCATTAAATGGAGAGTAGAGTAAACTGGAATATAGGAGGGGGGAAAAAAAGCAGGGAGCAACTAGTTAGGCAGGATTATGGCCACTAGTTAGGCAGGATCTCTACCCTAGGCCCTATCCCCAAACAAACAAACAACCACCCCCAAAAAACCCAAACAAACAGAGAAACCCAACAAAATAAACTTTATACTACATCAACACATGAAAATAAAGTTACTTTTTAAAAAATAAAATATCATTCTGACATGTGAATATTATTGTCATGTGCGTGTTATCTATGACACAGAATAATTTTGTTTGGTTTAGCGAGTCTTCGACTGAAATATAGCATGAGATCTCAGATGTACAAAATAGCATAGAATGATTGGTGAGAAAACAGCAGAACAACAATAAGAAGTTGAGAAAACATGGTCTACAGTGGAAGGTAAGGAATTGGTTTTGTTCAGTCTAGAAAAGAGAAGACTTTTCATAAAGATTTGAAGTCAACAATTTCATTGTTAACAATTATTTATACTGATTAGAAAAATCCTGCTTACTACAAGGGCAACTAAACTCTAAAATGTTCCACGATGAGGCCAGATAGAATATCCTTCCACCTTCATTTCTGAAGGAAGGACTAAACATGCATATGTCAGGATGGTTTATGGAATTTAGACAACAACCTCAATGAATTTGGTATTTTGCCTCCTTCTGACACTCACTTCTGTGGTTTTGTAATTCTATAACTGTATAGCTTCTCACTAATATTTATTTATAAAAAGGTATAATTTGGTCTTCAGTCACTGCAGCAAAGAGGGCTATGGGGCCTTACTTTACTAAAGGTGAATCAAAATCTGTGCAAAGAACGTTAGAAACCTGAAGACTGTTTTGATATGTACAGCAGCAATAACTTCTGAGAAAATAATTACAGAAGCAGGTTAAAATTAAATCGTATCCATAATAACCCTTCATTAGAAGACAAGAGAGAATTACCAAAATATTATTCATAATAAAAAGCTAAATTATGTGCACCACTGTATAAAAACCAATCTATCTCTCAAAAACAATTGTTGGTATTTTCCATTATAAAATACAAACATGTTCCAGATAATAGAAAAAACCAAACCAAACCAAACCAACCAAACAAACAAAAAACCAAGGAGAAATAGAACTCAATTTTAAAGAAACACTAGTTTAACAAAAACAACTTCAGCTCATTTTCGTTAAGCTCTAGTAAGTTCACAAGTCTAACTTTTGACAAATGCTCTCTACCACACTAATGTTTTATCAATTAAACTGTGTCTTCTGGGAGACTAGAAATTGTTTCTAATGATGTGAGGCAGCAGTGTCTCTTTACTCACAATAAAAGTAGCTTTTATTGGCCTTTGCTAATACCAGTGAGATTTCTTTTATTTAGAGAAGGGGAAAACATGCCATGAAAGCTATTGTAGCAAGAGCCTGAAAAGCAGATTTTATGGTTCCTAAACTTTTTAATTTCACTTATACAAAGTGGTGCTGTTTTTCTAAGTCTTCTTTCATATACTATGACATTTTAAATATAATTGGGTTTATATATCTGCTTCATTTATATACTTTTATTCCCTTTTTTTTCATGCAAATACATACATGCAGGAATACTAATTAGATTTTTTCCCCAACAAGGTAGACATGCAAAATCTTAAAATACCTTAACACAGTGTGAATTAGCAACAGTAATGGTTTTTGTAAAACCAGTAGTAACAAACTGGAGAAATTAGCAGAAAGCTCCCATTCAATCCAATCCAATTGGTTCAAGCCCAGGCAAAGCCAATAGTGTTGGAGGAGTTTCTATATTATAATTAAGTTCTATATTATAATTAAGTTCCACTGACCTCTGTGAAGTAAACTGTTCTGGTTGTGGTCTAATCTAGTGTGAAAGTTTTCTTTCAATATTATAAAGGCAAAAATGAGAGTCAGTTGTTTAACTGTGATAAAAATTTCTTTTCCAATAAATTAGTTGATGTGTAGTAATGTATATTAGATGGTGTTTCCACTTAGTGTTCTAGTTTGCACTCTCATTATATATTCCTTCAATACAGGTGGGTACAATGCAGTTCAGGTTTTGTTTAAATAATCCTGGGGGAGGGAGTGATAAAGCATTTGGGAATAATTGCAAGAACACAAACAAAGAAAATAAGATCATATGAATTTCTGCAAGACTTCCTACCTTCCTACTTTTTTTGCTTCAGTTAGCAGCGGATGAAAGAGAATTGAAGGAGACAGAGGACAGGTAAGAAATTGTAGAGGGAGATGTCAATACTTGTAAATTTATTATTTTTTTAAGAAAAATGGAAGAACAGCAGGCAGGCACAGGAAAATTTTAGAAGATATGTTCTAAGAACTGAGATTCTTTGCAGAAGAGAAATAGACAGCAGATTACTGGAAAGAAAAATTTTCATTGTTCGCATATGTTACACATAATGGTTTATTTTTTAATGTAGTGTAGAATACTTATACTGTCATTTGACTTTACCGTACCAAATGTTTATATGTAGTTATATTTGTGAAAACTCCACAGGATATAGTAAAAGGGAAATACTTTTCCTGCTTGAGAAATGTGCGTTGCCCAAATTTGATTACCCCATGAAGAGTTTTTACTCTTTTTAAATGGAAGATAACGCCCCCAAAGTGTAGGCAGTATAGAACACAAAGAAGATCTTAGCAAGCCTTTCATATTCTTTGAGTATATCAGTGCACAAAATTACAAAAGATTGTGGGAAAAAAATAGATAGAAGCATTAATACATTATTTCAAGACTTATTGGTATGATTTTTACTTCAAATGATCACAACATAGTTGTTGAACTTTCTGATCTTTGAAGGTATAGACTTTCCTTAGAATTATATACTTTATTACAATGTATGACCATTATTACAATATAAGACTATTTCCACTATGTATAGATAATTCCAGTGTAACGTTTGAAAACATATAAACTTTTAGATAATTTAATCATTTACAAAATGAGCACTACTTCCTTCAGTAACCAGTTTATTCGGTGGTGGTGGGACAACCTATTCAGACTGGGCTTGACACTGCTCACTTCTCTGGTCACTGGAGACCAAAGCCTGAACAACTGTGATGGCACTTTTTGAACTCAACAGGAGTCTGCTTGCATTTAATAGCAATTCTACCTAAACACACCACTAACCAAGAAAATTACATATTGATTCAATGTACAATATTTGTTGGTGGTTTTCAATTCCAGTGAAGTGCTACTTGACTCTGACATACATATTTGAAGATGATATACACTATACACAGAAGTGGCTTCACTTCAATGCCAGAGCTTTTCAGGTTTATATTTGTCATTAACCTTACTGCATTTTCAGTTTCTGTCTCTCTTTATAGTAAAATCAAGTGTTTTAACAATTAGATAAGATAACTAATAAAGAAGAAAGAGGGCAAAGTGTCATTTTCCTTTTTTTTTAACCTCCTCTACCACCTTTTGAACTGATTTTGTTCTGTATTCTGTATTAAAACCTACCGGCAAATTTAAGGCCCATCAACAGAAGAGAAATATTAGAAAAGTATGATTAATATTATGTAAGTATTCTTACTCTTTAGTGTTCAAAGGTAAAGGGTCAGATTAACAAAATAATAGGACAGTTTCTGGTTACATATTTATAGGATTGCATTATTTAGTATTTAAGTTTTTCACTGTATTAATGATAACTATTACTTACTTCAGAGGAGATACAGATATTTATACACTCAGATAACTTTAGATCTAGGGCTTTAAAGGGAAGACACACAAGTTTCTGTGAGACTCAAGATATATTTTAGGCAGGAAAGTCACATTGCACATTCTGAAGGAAATTTTTTTCATTATAAAATGCTGTATGTTTTAACAAAGGAATTCACATTTTAAACTACTACAACTCATGGATGTTCTTCACATAGTCGGCCACAGTGGGAACAGAAACAAATAAATTTCTGATTTATGTGTTAGTAAAATCCGTTCAGATGTAATGTATGGGACTAATCTAAATCTAAACGTTAAGCACAGTCTAGGTTTATTTTTCAAATTTCTCATCTAGGATATCTCAGATATCCTTGTTCTTATATTCTTAGAGAACTCTAAGGTACAATACAGATTTTAGGGTGGTTGAATTCTAGTCAGCAACAGAAGTGGTATTTAATTTTTTGTTTCTTCTCAAGCACCTTAGGATATCTGAAGATGAAAGGTCATTCAGAGCTAAATTGAGAAAGAGATTTAGGCACATGCAAATTTAGGAAAAAAATATCTGTCTTTTAGGCTCCCCATTTCTCAAGTGCATATCTAAACTATTCTGGCCACTCTAAACTGTGCTGGAAATGGTGAAATGCCTTCATCAACTGTCACATAAGGACGCATTAACAATACATTTGCTTATATAACAAAAAAGTTTTTAAACTTGTAATTGAAATAATCTTGAGGGAGACACTTCAAATTTGAAAGCATCTTCACCAGTTCAGGAGGTGGCACCTTTTGAACAGGCTGATATATAACAGGAGAAAATCCCCACTAAAAAGAAAAAAAATAAAAGAATAAACAGAAACTGTTGATGAATGCACAAAAGAGGAAATGTGGTGAGAAAGCTGTCAAAGGCTGTATGTGGACCAAACAGGCTTCAAAGTAATTCGGAGCTTTATAAAAAAGGAAACCATCCAGCCATTCCTTCTCTTAGAAGTTCTTTTATTTCCAGGAGGTGCAGTCAAATTTTTTTTTTTAATGTTATTGTTATGGAGACACTTTTCTTTGTACACTCCAATCTCAACAGAGTTATAGTTGAGCAAGTCACATATTTTGCAAGCACAGCAAAACCTCTACAACAAAAAAGATTTTTCAGTCAGACCCTTAAACTTACTCTAACATCCTAGTGGTGTTTAAAACGTTCATGTCAGTTTGAATAGGTTAATTAGCAGTTACTGATTTGCAAGGGTAATTACTATGTCAGAAGTATCTAATTCACTTACATCTGCATTACAATGTTTTAAAAAGCATTTTTCATAGAGTTTAAAAATTATTGGATGTAATGATATTCAAATGTGGGTTTAATTTTCTGGTTATCATCATAACAATTTTTCCTCACAAGATAAAGACATGAAAATGTGATAAAAAATATATTTATATGAACTGAACATCTATTTAAATTATAAATATATATGTATAGGAATAGACAGTATCCTGCAGGCAATACTTTTGACTTGATGCTATAAGGCCAAAACCCTATTTTTTTTAAATATACAGTTATTTTACTGTTAGTACTACAATGATTTCTGTCTAAAAAAATGCCACAGTACTCAGAGATTGATCTGGTTTCTGCTACTAATAGTAGTTTATTTTTGTTTTCTTTAACCACACGTGTAACAACTTTAAAGATAACTTCTAGTCAAATGTATAGACACTTCCTGGAAATCCCAAAGTATTTTTAATGCCATTTCTGATGGAACTAATTTGAAAATTAATTATAGAATGTATATTTATGGATGTAAACATCACAGGAGACAAACAGTATTAGAATCCTGTGGTGGTATTTCTTTATTATATGAAGGCACTGAAAACCTGTACTATCTATAAACATTATTGTCTGTGGATCTACAATGGAATATTTTTTATGATTTGTCAAAAATTCTCTTCCTGTTTGTTTTCTTTTATGCAGTTCGTACTTAAAATTGTGCTTTTAAAGACGCAAATGACACTCAAGGGCGCACCAAAATCAGGTTTCATGGGTGACTTCAGCTAATTGTTGAAGTTCAGACAGAGCAGAGTCAAGGGGTATTCAAGGTCCTTCACTTCTCCCAGTTATGGACATTTCTACAAGGAAAAACCAACAGACACCACACAGCTTACCTTCACCAAGCTCTGCTACTAAATGTCAGTAGGTAGAAGTATGACTATTCATAGACAAGACAACACAATATTAAAACAAAACCACAAAGAACCAGACTAAAGGACAGAAAAGGGAAACTTATATCTACAAATAATAATTACAGTACACCTCAGAGTCAGGTTAAATGCCCTGACACATGAGCTCAGGATGTCTGGTTTGAAGGGTACTTGTCTTGAGCAGTATTGGCATGATCATTCTGCATCACCTGGGCAATTAGCCTTAAAGGGATAAGGGATACAGACAGTGCAATTGTACTTTTTTCTCATAATTTTCCCCGTTTTTATAAATAACACATGACAGTCTTGAGACCAAAAGAAAAAATGACTGGGTTTTCTATGATTTTTTAGGCCCGAGGCCTGAAATTATGTGTGAGCTTTCAAACTACTAGAATGACATTTTTTTACTAAAGTAAAAATGATACAAGTTTGTGTGTTATGAAATAGCACGAGTGTATGTGAGTGGGAGCACTGCGAAAGACCTGCTCTAATTGTGTGATAAAATATATGGACGAATGGCATAACTCTGGGTGTGAGAACTTCCATATCACCTTAGAAGCAGTGTCAGGAGTGAACTATCTCCAAAATAGCACATGTTCAGTTGTAAATAATGCCTGGGTATTAATATGCTGCATTAGGGAAGATCAAGAAAGCAAGACCCTGGAGGAAATGGAAAAGACAAGCTATTTAATGTTGCAGTTTATATATTGACACTTCCCTATCGCAAACTGTGGAACACAGAAAAAAACTTATGTATAGAAGAGCCAATCTAATAAATGGATTTTTTTTTTCTAAGTAGTTAAAACCCCCCTGCCATGGACAGGGACACCTTCCACTAGACCAGGTTGCTCCAAGCCCCATCCAGCCTGACCCTGAACACTGCTAGGGTTGGGACATCCACAGCTTCTCTGCGAACCTGTTCCAGTGTCTCACCACCTTCACAGTAAAGAACTTTTTTCCTACTGTCTAATCTGAACCTACTCTCAGTTTGAAGTTATTCCCCCTTGTCCTATCACTGCAGTTCCTGATAAAGAGTCCCTCTCTGGCTTCTTTGTAGGCCCTCTTCGGATACTGGAAGGTTGCTTTGAGGTCTCCACCCAACCTTCTCTTCTCCACCTCTGAACAAACCCCAGCTTTCTCAGCTTGTCTTCATAGGGAAGGTGCTCTAGTCCCCTTACCAAATTTTTGACCCTCCTTCAGACTTGTTCTGACAGTTCCATGTCCTTCAACCTGAAAATGAAAAACACAGTGGTCCGTGGTGCTGAACAACCTATCTTGGAAGTAAGGGAAAATTTGAAGGAAATCAGATATTGAAGTATTCAGGCTTGCAGACAGAAAATTTTTACAAGAGGCAAAAGTCATTAGTCAATCCTTCGTAAAGGATTGAGAAAGGAAGAGAAGGATAAAGGGAATTGAACTATTAAAGTTCTTTAATTATATGATTTGGTTATTAATTGTAAATTATTCTTTTGTGTGAGAGTGTTTAATAATATATATGAGTGTTTTGAGTGATTGCATTTTTAAAGACATATTTTTAAATGAGGCAAATTCAATGAAACTTTCCTGGGAGTCTGTTCCACTAAGACAATTAAGGATGTTTCTAATTTATTTTTCCTTTTGAAATTATTTTACTATGCCTCAGAACATGTCCATGCTCCATGCTGAAAACACAGATCTTGCCACAAAATATTACTGCACTGTTACAGAGGCAAAAATCCCAGCAGGAAAACTAATGTTGCCTCTGCTGTCTGGGCTAAATTCTGATTAGCATAATTGAATTCTGCCTGACTAGATTTGTCCTGCAGGGGATAAAGCAGGCAATTCAGTCTTCACAGTCATGTAAGCTACAACCTCACTGAGAAAGTCAGCAAAGGTGCCAAGAAAGCTAGTTATGAGGGAATCTAAAACAATCACATATAATTGTTCAGATAAAAATGGCTTTACATGCCAGTGTAATTCATTTAACAAAATAATGACTATAATGCTATTAAAAATTAATTGATTTTGAAAGTCAAACAGAAGGATGTTTGGAGATTGATAATGGTCATTCAGTAATTGTACTGACCTTGAATAACATCTCTGTGCTTCCACAATTTTGCAGTTATTTACGCGACTTTTCTGTTTTATTCCTAAGAAAAAGAAATTTTGATCAGTTTTCCGGACAGGAGGAATCAAAATAGTGTGCAGGAGAGCACATTTCCTCAAGGAAGCCTGAGGCACTACTTAAGGTTATGATCCTCTGGGTTATGATCTTCTCCAGAAGGGTGTGAGCTTTGCAGCTGAATATCTGCTTGTAAAGTAGCAAAAGGTTTTGTTCTTTGCTCCCGAGGTCAACTACATGATCTGTTCTAATCTGTAGCTAAGAATATCCCCTAATCCTGCAGAACAGCGGAACTGCATCCACACTGCTTATGGGGCATGGCACCTATCCAGTGCTGTGTGTGGGAATTTTGCGCATGAATTTCATGTCTCAAGCCAAAACTGAACCAGGCACCATTTTGACAATTTCACAGAACAAGGAATATAACTCACTGCCTGAGTCATTGAATTAGAACCATGTAATTTACTAAATAGCCTAAGAGATTAGGGTAAAGAAAACCATGAAATAACTGCTCCAGCATTCAGCCTCCCCTTTCAAAAGAAGTGAGAAAACTCTGTAGTATTCTTATTCAGACGTTAATAATGTTCAGGTTTCTTGGGTTTTGTTGGGGGATTTTATGTTTTGGTTTTGGACTTTTTTTTGAATGGGAATTGGAGAGAAGAGTCCTAGTGAACAGTTTACACTCATTAAAAAAGAAAATCCAACTTAGCTAGCTGTCTAGTGTTTCTTATTGCCTTTGAATCACAGAATTTCAGAATTGTTAGGATTGGAGGGGACGTCTGGAGATCATCTAGTTCATCCCCCTTGCCGAGGGAGGTTACACTGGAACACGTCCTGGTGGGTTTCAAATGCCTCCCTGGGCAGCCTGTTCCAGTGTGCTGCCACCCTCAATGTAGAGACGTTGAGGTGGAAGTTCTTGTGGTTTAGGTTATGGCCATTGCTCCTCATCCTGCCACTGGAAACCACTGAAAAGAGACTGGCACCATCCTCTTGGCACCTACCTTTGAAATATTTATATGCATTAATGAGACCCCCTCTCAGTCTTAAGATAAACAGGCCCATCTCTCTCAGTTTTTCCTCATAATATAGATGTTTCAGACCCCAGATCATCTCTGGAGCCTCTGCTGGACCTTCTGCAGTACCTCCCTGTCTTTCTTGTACTGAGGAGCCTAGAACTGGACACAGCACTCCAGATGTGGCCTCACTAGGGCTGAGTAGAGGATCCCCTCCCTCGCCCTGCTGGCCACACTCTTCACGATGCACCCGAGGATACCTTTTGTCCTGCTGGCCACCAGGGCACACTGTCAGCTTGTCATGCACCAAGACTCCCCTGACTTTCTCAACAGAGCTGCTCTCTAGTAGGTCAGCCCCCAATCTGTACTGGTACTTGGGGTTATTCCTCCCCAGGTGCAGGACCCTACTCTTGCTTTTGTTGAACCTCATTAGGTTTCTCTCCACTGAACTCTCCAGCCTATCAAGGTTCCGCGGAATGGCAGCACAACCTTCAGGTGTAGCAGCCACTCCCCCCAGTTCCATATTATCAGCAAACTTGCTATGAGATAAACATTCTATCCCTTCATCCAGGCTGCTGATAAACAAGTTGAACAAGGTTGGACCCAGTATTTATCCCTGGGAAACGGCACTGACTACAGGCCTTCAGCTGGATTCTACTCTGCTGATTGTGACCCTCTGAACTCTGCCATTCAACCAGTTCCCGATCCACCTCATTGTCCATTCATCTAACCCATGTTTCCTGAGCTTACCTACCAGGATTTCATGGGTGACAATGTCAGAAGCCTTGCTGAAATAGAGTTAAACAACATCCACTGCTCTCCCCTTGTCTACACATCCTGCCATGACATCATAGGAAGCTATGAAATTGGTCCAGTATTATTTCCTCTTAGTGAATCCAATAATAAATTGAAACACATCTTTGCTCTCTAGTGACCATCAATAGGACCTGAGGGAACTTCATGAAGCTGTGTCAGGGAAGATTTAAGCTGGATATTAGGAAAAGGTTCTTCACTCAGAGTGCTGTTGGGCACTGGAACAGATTCCCCAGGGAAGTGGTCACAGCACCAAGTCTGACAGAGTTCAAGAAGCATTTGGTAAACTCTCAGTCATATGCTGTGGTTCTTGGGGTTGTCTTGTGCAGGGCCAGGAGCTGGGCTCTATGATCCTTGTAGGTCCCTTCCAGCTCAGGCTATTTAATAAATCTATGATTCTATGATTATCTATTTCCAATCATATGTTACATGATCTATGGTAGCTCTACTCCAAGGCAAAAGTGAAACTTACCACATCTGATTTGTGCTTGGGAATCCTGCAAGATTAAGAAAGAATCAGTGGCAGACAAAGGCCTACCTGAAGACTCACTAGAATGATTCAGAAAGCATTGACATAATTCACACTAAACATCAAAAATATTAGTTGTTTATTAACCATCTCTATTCAAGGCTTTGAGCTAATCAGAACATCAAGATTATGTTTTTCAAAATTAAAGTTATATCCTTGACACTAATCAATCTAATATTTATGAAAAAGAAATCACTCTCACTCACATATAATATATCCAAGGATATGACCAGTACATATAAATCCCAGCTGTTGGCATTGCTTATTTGAAGTTCTCCACCTCCTTTTTCTCTCTCTTATGTACAATCAAATAGGAACAACTGTAAAATATTACATAGAGATGTGCTGCAAAACACAGTTAACTGCCTACCTTGGGTAAAAATGTCTTGTATTTCAATTATTTCTAAATTACTTTTTTTATTAGAAATATAATCTGGTACCTACAATTTGATTTTAAATAATTTTCTTTAATATTATATAGAATCCTTCAAAATAAAATACTTCAAATAACTCTTACTTTGATAAATGCCAAACTTTTTGAATAGAATTTAAGTGCAGAAAGAGTAAAATGAAGTTGCCTGCTAACGTGAAACTCCCTTAAGGTGCAGAAATTATCAGAAAAAATCTTATTTGAAACGTATTATTGACAAAAAATATTTTGCTTAACTGCAAAAAAGAATAGTTATTATTGTTTGTCAATCTTGTTTCCTCTCATTTGTACTGATGAAAACTTGGAGAAATGCCAGTAAAGTCAGTGCACTTGAACCTGTATAAAACCTTGATATAAAACTGTGATGAATAAGAACAATGTCTCCTGTGAAATATATAAACTTTATAATCCATGCAAAACTTATGCTTCAGTGATTACTGTTAATACATATTCTTGTGACAGTGTGACAATTTGCAAAGATTGTGAACTAGGTATTTTATGTTTGTATTTATTTCAAGCTTCATTTGTGGCAAAGGATCATTAAGATTGGAGACGATTAAAAAAGAACTGAGAAAAAAGAGGATTACACAGTTTTACTCACAAAATTATTAGTTAACTTTTACCAACACATTTTTTGAAAGTGAATTGGATTTAGTGAAATAGCATCAGTAAGGTTCCTTATAACCAAAATCAAACAGCAGGACATGTACAACTCATATTCAAGCCCCTTTATCAGTGTGTTTTTAATGCTTGATTGGTCATTTGAGGGAGTAGAGAGCTTTTTCTTTCCAGACCTTTGTTCCGCAAAAGATATTATGTATGGAATTGTCTCACTGTTATCTTATTAGCGGGGACAAGAGGAGAACACAACTGTCAGAGTTGTCAGCAAATGATGTTCCTGTTATCCATCTTGCCTCATTGAGGATGAATGCCCAAGTGGCACGCTTTTGCTGATAGCAAAGCACTGACTTTAGGTTCACTAGCTGCTCGTTACAGTGGTACAGTCAGTGTTCTCCTGGGCCTTGACATCGGTATGTCTGATTGTTTAGCTTCATCTCAGTAATTCTTTTACCTCATATGTAGACTTGCTTTAAAGGAACAACTTTGTTCACAATAGCATATGTTTATACTGCCAGGAAATACTTATTCAAACACTGCCAGTTAGTAAACCTCAGAAAGTGAAGTGGAATACTGCCTAAAGAAGTAATACCTTAAATGTGAGGATAACGTGAAAAGATAATGTCAATGTTCCTTGTAATTTGATCTATATTTTATAATTTTTAAATTAATAACAGATTCCAAATAGCAGATTTCATGATCCCACTTATTGAATTATATGTATATAAAATCTTTGCCTCTTTAGAATTAGTAGGGGGATTTCTGTGTCTGAAGAGCAACTGGAATTTTAGCAAAGGTTCATTTCTATCATGAAACAAGAGAGTTGTAGCATCTTTTAATTCTGTTGAAAGTAGTAGAAATTTCCATTACACCTGTAAACATCTAGCCTTTCTTAAACATTGTTGAAGTCTTGGCCTGAACAGTAATTGTGGCATTGCTTTCTACAGCATTGCTGTGAATTTTATGTAATCTATTGTCTTTTAGCATTATGTTTGTTGTGTGTCAATTTTATTGCACGTCCTTATTCTTACAGTATCAAAGTAATACAAGAGCACCAGTTTATAGATTCTAGAGCATAAGTTACCTCATAAACCTCTGTCATATCCCTTTTTTTACTCAAGTCCCTTTATCATGGATAACAGCACACTTTTTAAAGATACATCTTCGTTAGTTTTTCACTAGCTATTTCTGAATGCATCAATTTAACACCTCTTGCTCTCAATTTGTTTAGCAAATAATGACATTAAGTTATTTTAAACTATGCTTTTTCTACAAGTAATGCAATAACTCCAATACCAAATACAACCACCTTATAATCAGATCTAGATACCTGCTTTAGAGCAACCATATGAAAGAAAGATATTTTCCTCTTTACAATTCAAAAGTCTATTCTGTCAAATTTTATATCTTTCTGTAAAAATTCAAGATAATTCCTGGTTCTATGGCAAAACAATGGCGTACTGATTTCCTGAAATACATTCAATCATCTGACAAAGTTACTGATCCGGGATTGTGTGTAGACACTATTAATCCTTCTAATGGAAATTGTGAATTTGTTTCTTCTGATTATCCTGTGAAAGTTATGACCTGCAACACAAGTCTCATTCATGTGAATTGCAGCTCAATGGATTCCATACTATAAAATTACAACATTTTTAGAGATATCCTACCACCTTAGTTCTAAAATCTTGCTTCTCTTAAATCAGCTGAATTAGCTGAATTATGGGACAATTCGCATTTCTGTATTTGGCATAGCAAACAGCTAAATGAAAAGGTTTCACTTACTTTAGTGGGTAAATAAGAAAGCAGTTTATCTTTGCTCTGTTCGTCAAGGTATATTGATATGTCATCACTTTTCTGATATTAGTTACAGAAAATGCTGATTTCATAACTGGACTTTTATATTTTCCTATTGAATTTCCATTTCAATGTGGTAATTTACCAAAATTTGGGCGATAATATGCCGATATGTGTTTCAGAAACTTCACCTGAAGTTACACTTACTAGACTCTGGAATAATTTGACTGTATGTCATCCTAAAATAGAGAGTAGTTTGAAAAAAATTGTGAATAAAAGTCAAAAGTTCAAGGGTATATCTGCCTTGATAGATTCCTAAAGAGGGAAATATATCCAAAGTTAGTGATTTGTGTGCAACAAATCTGAGGTAGTTTCTTTTAATGTTCTTCTGGTCTCCATCCTGTCCATTCAACAGTGACATGAGTCAAATTACTTCATTAATTAAATCTCTAATTGAATCAGTTCAAAGTGGCTCGGGCATGCAAAAAGATGAGAGTAGAACATGATTAGCTAGGTAGCATATGTGTACTTAGGAAACTCTGTTGTGAAAAAAAGTTGTTGGTTAAATATAAAAATAATACTAGAAGGAATATTATTCTGATAGATTAGAAAAGAAGGAGAGGAAATGATTTAGACAGCAAATGACTTACATAGGCAGGGCTTTTCTTGCTAATCTGGAAACCGCACAGTTCCACTTTACAGGACCAGGAGTTTCATCAGAACTCTAATTTACTGATTTCAGTTGAATAGAAATGTAAATTCTATAGCAACATCTTCACATTCATAAAAATAATTTTAATATTATGAGTTCTTTTCAAACATTATTCATTTGGTGAATCCAAAGTACATTCAGATATCATTTATAAAGAAGAATATGTAGATTCTAGCATTTTAACCGCATATTTACAGAGCTGATATCTTAATACTAAATTTTAACCGCACATTTACAGAGCTGATATTTATCAATATACCCTAAAGACAGAAAAAGCAAACCAACCAAAACTGGTTTAATAGAACACACAATGTAGTTCCTCATTTAAGATTTATATAGTTCAGTTTAAGGTGCTAAAATTTCAATTATTCTTATTACAGGCAAAGAAGGGACTGAGGTACATGACTCCTAAGTCATGCTGAAAATCTGCTTCTGCTGTATAGTGCATATTTTCCAATTGAATAGATAAGGAAAAATTACGCTCTATATTTCCCAACAGGCAGACATAATCTACATGCATTTTACAACTGTTGACAGACACACAAACTTGCTTGGGAACGGAATTAGACCTGGTGAGTATTGTATAAAGTCCTATCTTTCCTATGCTTTGAACTTTTCCTACTTATTCCAGTCCGATAACTATTTCACACGGGTTTGAATTTAACAATCAAAACTGTATCCAACAGCATGCAAGTATTCCTTATACTGGAAGTATAAATCTTGAAACTCATTTAATGGCAAGTTCTTTCTACTTCAAAATTATTTGAAGTATATACAGAATTTATAGTGGGTCAGAAGAGTATTCTTTTCTTTTTCTTCCTAATTAAGGAATCCAGTTTTGAGTCAGAGAAAGATTAAAGTAAAGTATACACTCAAAATGTATCAAAGCAAGTCAAATAGAAAGTTTTATCAGCGTCTTTTTGAACACTTGGAATCAGTTTTCCTCTACAATGATGCCTGTTTGCACCAAAGTAATGCCAGTACAGACAGGGTGACAGAGTAGAATCAGATATTGGAGCAACCTTGTCATTTCAGATTTCCCAGGTGTTCTCCCCTGTATGTTTATGTCACGCTTTTTGAGAACAAGTTTGGTTAGGTACAGCAGTCCATTTCCTGCAAAGCTGAGGAGTTATTAACTCTTCTTTTTCTTTTTTTTTTCTTCTCCTTTTCTTTTTTTCCTTTTTTTCTGGTGGGTGCTATGTTAAAGAATATAAATGAACTGAACAGTACCCTGAAAATAAAGGTAACTGTTCAGAAACTTCCAATGTAGAAGAAGGAAATGAAACAAGATCAGTAAAGGAGAGTCGTTATCACACAGTCGGATTCCTGGACACGACGACTGGTGACCCTGTGCAAGTGTGTGTCTTGAAAATCCATTTTCTATTGGTAAGGTCAGTGCCTGTCTGGTAGTTGCAAGATTTACTGAGGTATCTTAATAAGACTGTGAGTGAGAAAGACATCACAAATTTCATGCGCTTGTCCTTATCCTTACAACAGAGACAAAACTTAGTGTACTGTCAATATTATCCCCTTCTCTATTCTCCTCATCTAAGTTTCTCCATGAATACAAACAGTGAGGTCAGCAGCAAACAGATAATTGTAGATCAGTAGTATGGGCTGCTGAGCCATGATACAGTAATACAGACGTATTCATAATGGTCAAAATCAAAGTAAATGAAACTGAACAGATCAGAGGGATAAGTACTGCTTGTTTACGGAGCGCCTCTATTTCTCCGGCATGCAGAGGACTGCTCATCATCCCTTTGCTCTGCACAGCAATGCCAGGCAGTACCTTTTGCATGTAACTATAAATTTCCAGCTATAATCTATCACTTGATCCACAGAACATTTATTTTCATGTGGGAAATTATATTCCATTGTGGAAGTCAGACTACATACCTGCTCCTAAGGAATGAGGAACATTTTCATTAGTAAAACCTTAGGACAGCAGTCAAGGTCCCCAAAGAAACTCATGTCCCTGTGTGTCACACTTACACATCTTTTAAATACCTCCAGGATGGGTGGATCAACCACTTCCCTGGACAGCCTGTTCCAATGCCTGGTACCCCTTTCCATAAAGAAATTATTCCCAATATACAATCTAAACCTTTCCTGGCACAACTTGAGGTCATTCCCTCTCTTCCTATCACTTGTTACTTGGAAGAAGAAACTGATCCCCACCTCCATACAACCATCCTTTCATGTGGTTCTAGAGACTCATAAAGTCCCCCTAAGCCTCCTCTCCTCCAGGTTAAACACCTCCAGCTCCCTCAGCTGCTCCTTATCAGACTTGTATTCTAGACCCTTCACCAGTTCCATTGCCCTTCTCTGGACAAGCTCCATCACCTCAATGTCTTTCTTGTAGTGAGAAGCCCCAAACTGAACATAGTATTCTACATGTGGCTTCACCATTACCAAGTACAGAGGGACAATCACTGTCCTGGTCCAGCTGGCCACACTATTTTTTATAGGCTATTTTTTAGTAGGATGCTATTGGCTTTCTTGACCACCTGGGTACACTGCTTGCTGATGACAAACAACCCCTGTGAATTTGAGCTTATACATCTTCTTATCAAGATTTTTTAGTATTGAAATTTAGATTTTTTTAATCTCTGAGTAAATCAGAGAAATTGATTCTGATAAGAGTTCACACTAAAGTGTCTCACATGAATAGCAATATATGTATGCACATCAATTTTTTTATGTGTACTCAGTAAAAGGTATTATGATGCCATTCCTTAAAATTTTTGGCTTTTCTTCTGGCTATTTTCCATTAACTCTCTTATAAGTCTAGCAATCTTTTTTTTCCTACATTTGATAATACTAGTCCTTCATCTGACATTTATAGTTAGAGAACATAGCCCAACTTCTATAATTTCCAAACTTTTCTGTCTTTCAAAGAGTTTTCAGGTGCACACCACCTTATTTGGACTTGTTATCTCTGTGGAAATAAAAGAACTAGCTGTTTGTTAGGAACCTTTGAATCCACTTTAAGCTTGAGAAGAGCTTACAGTTAAAACAATAAGTTTTTTTCCTAGTGAAGCCAAGGTGCTGGCTCAAAAGTTTTTCATTTCCAGAGTATTGTCTTTCTAAAAGTCCCAAAATAAACCTGGAGGTTAACAAGTCATTGTTGACTAAAAATGAAATGCCTGAACATTTTCTAGGACTTTTCCCTCAACTATATCTCCTTTCTTTCAATTTAAGGTGATGGGTTATATTTGAGTTTTGACTGACACTGGCTGCTTATGAGAAGGCAAATAAAATGGTCTTTAAACATGTCAGGTTTTAAGAGCTGTCAGTATAGTCTACTGCTCTCTCAGTAAAACAACTTACATAAAATTTCATCTAACTCCTCCCTTCCTGGACAACAGAGCTGCCATTATGAAATGTTTTGAGCTTAGCTAAAACTTTTAAGCATACTTTAACATACAAATTACGTACTAGAAAATTAATTATCTGTGAAAAAATTATCTTAAAATTCTTAGTAAGCTACTGGGTTTTTATAGACATCATATGTATTATGTTTATATCCATACTTGCTACCATCTTGAAGCTTGTGTCAAAAATATTTGTCTCAGAAAAATATTTAATAAGAAATTCATAGTTCTCAGTGCCCTTTAAGAGAAATGAAAATGCATCCATTAGTACAGACTTTGCAAACCTCAATCAGGAATCTATGTGCATAAGGTACACAACCTGAGTTAAAGATAATAAAGACTGAACAAGCAATTTCAAGGGAAAGAAGTATATTGTTCTCTACTATAGTTTTTCTATCACAGAATCATTTATGTTGGGAAAGAAGTATATTGTTCTCTACTATAGTTTTTCTATCCGAGAATCATTTATGTTGGGAAAGACCTCCAAGATCAAGTCCAAACTTTGACTGATCACCACCTTATCAACTAGACCACAGCACTAAGTGCCACATCCAGTCACTTCTTGAACACCTCCAGGGTTGGTGCCTCCACCATTTACCTGGGAAGTCCATTGCAATGCCTAATCACCCCTTCCATAAAGAAATTCTCCCTGATGTCCAACCTGAACCTCCTCTAGCGCAGCTTTAGTTTGTGTACTCTCGTCCTAGTAGTCTGGGAAAAGAGACTGATGCCCACCTGAGTGCAACCTCCTTTGAGGGAGTTGTAGAGAGTGATAAGGTCATCCCTGACCCTCCCCTCTTCCAGGTTAAACACCCACAACTCCCTCAGCCACTCCTCACAAGACTTGTGTTCCAAACTCTTCACCAGCTTTGCTGCCCTTCTCTGAACATGCTCCAATACCTCAGTGACTTTCTTGAACTCTCTGCAGTTCAGTGTTAAAAGCTTATTGTGAGCTACTGAATAGTGCACTGTATTACATAGTTGAATATAGATGTGTGTCATCTCACAGCAAAGCAAGGTAAGTAGCTTTTGAAAGTTTTTCTCAAATAATGCCACAGACAAACTTAGGAACAATATAATGGTGGATATGGGAACTACAAAAAAGAGAACACAGAAAATATCTCAAGTTTCTCTTAAGATTTTATGTATTTTACAAATAAATTGTATGCTGTTTTATAAATTTTATTTTTAAAAATGATTTCAAAATTTCATTATTTTATTTTTAATCAAGAATTTTTTTTACTGGTTTAAATTCAATAGAAAAATCCTTTTACTCTAGAGCTATAGAATAACAGTTAGGAAGTGTTTTGTCTGTGCATCATAGTGATGAAACAAATAAAGCGCAATTATTGCTCTGAGTTACCTCTAGCTGGATTTCTGTGATGGGTTTAATGGCCCACACAATAAACATCATGTCATTACCAATCTCCAGGGTTTCAAGCTGACATTTTGCATTCTATGATACACCACATTTAAGAAGTGATTTATTCATTCCCCCCTGAAACTAAGTTACCACATGATGATGTAACTAGGCTTAGATATGTGGGGAGGATTGACTAATCTTGCCCACATCTGTTTGATCTGCACCTCTGCAGGAAGAACCCCATTGTTCACCAGGCAGCACCCAAATCGCTGCAATTCCAAACATAATTGGCACCAATTTCTCTCAATATATTCCACCAGGCCTTTAATGTGTGTCTGTTTAACAGCTCTTAGTGGCACAACAGAGTTGTCCTTGAAGCAGAGATACGGGCAGCTGGGTCGGGATGGAGAGAGCCTGTACATATGCAAGGGTGAGTGTATGTATCAGAACTGTACAAGTTATAAATTCAAGACTAGTGGGATTTTTAAAACAATATTGCTCTATTTTTTTTAATTAAATATATAAATCTAATAAAAGTTTGTATAAGATGTCCGGGAATAGACAGCATGTTTAGATTAGTAAAACAAAGATGCAAAAGAAAAATAAAACCAAAAATCAGAACAAGTCCCCACACACCTCCAAACCTGAGTCATGGTTAAGCCTATCTAGTTCATTTGGGGGAAACAGACACAAATGGTTGGGGGAGGCGTAATTGGGGTGGAGTTATATGGAATTAAGTACTATATGGTGGCCTCTCTGAATCACATATTCTGAGATATGTTTTTTCAAATATCCAGATAACTTCTCCTGCCAACCTGCAAATAGTCACTACAGGAGACTAGATGCCTGGGTTTTGAAAAGGAATTTCTCTTACAGATACAAAGCATTACTCCTCCTGTGGAAGCTACTCAGGTGTTTCAGCAGCTCATATTAGTAAACTACAGAGTGTCAGGGCAAGTGTTCAAGCACTGGAACTACATCAGCTGGACAATTAAATTATTACACTGGTCCCTGGCAAGCACTTGAACAATTCAAGTAGCTCTGCACCATTCAATGGTTTGACATTAGTAATCAGTCTGGAAGCAGCCACCCCTTAAAAGGACAAGACTTGACACTCTCCACATTGTTGGTCCTGACTGGATTACACAAAGTCTTAGTAGTGCAGAGAAAATGCCTATTTCTTCTGTTTTCTTCCTTTTAAATGAAGTTTAACCTTTGTTTTGTTTTAATTTTTTTTTTTAAATTGTTCTTTTCTTATCTATGGTTTCTACTGTGTTTAAAGAGAGTACTAATGTACATTTGTAGTGCTGAGGTTACTTAGCTCAAGGAATAAATGAATTATCCTTTCATAAAGCTGTAGTATTGCACATAATGCAGAAGATAGATAGTCTGTCAAAACTATCATTCATACTGCCATAAATTTATCTTTAAAAAATTCTAATATGAAGTTTCCAAAGGAAATTTCTTATCCTTCTATAGCTTTTTTGTTTATTAAGAGTGGGAAGAGGAGAAACTCTTTTGTTCATATAGACTTCCTGTGATTTCTTGTCTATAATAATAAAGCATATATTAATTAATGAGAGAAGGAGTGAATGAGTCAACTTGTGTTTAAATGTATGGGTTTCCTTTCTTCATTGTGATAAGAGGAGATAAATATTTTGTACTGTTTCATCAATAAAGCTAATAAGAACTCTTACACAGCCTGGTGTAAAAATAAATGTTTTGATTTCAAAGGGATAAAAGCTTGGATTTCAATTTTGTACTTCTACGCATCACTTTTGGAGGTGATTTACTAATAAAATTCTACAAAGAAAAACCACTTATAAAAAGAAATGATAAATCAAATTAAACCAAATCTTCTTTGTACTCCCTTGACAATCAGAATGTTCTGAAAAAGGTATCAGTGAGCAGATAAAGTTTCAAAGCTCAAATGTAACCTCAGACGCACAACTGAGAACAAACTCAGAGATTTTTAATAACGTTTCAGAATGATTGGTGCCTGTAACACTTTTGTTTTAAAGATGCAATTCATGCCAGATAAAATACAAGTTTTATAAATAATGTCTGCTACACCACTCTTAGAACAAGCACTTTTTCCCTCCTTGGTTTTTCTCATATTAAAAAAGAATGTATTAGAAATTGTAGTATTGCACAGAGACCCAAAAATCATTATAAGCCTTGTTTGAAACTGTGTGCTATATCTTACAGCAGAGAACCATGGGCATCCACTTTTTCCTAATGGAACACTTACTAAATTACTTGAGGGATGAATGACTCAGAGAAGCAGCAATGGGAGGCAGAGGCTGCCTCATTACTGCTGTTTGTCTCCGTCTGCAGTAGCTCCTGCTGATGAATCCCCACGGCTCTCGGGGCATCAAACCTTTGTGTCTCATTGGTCTGTGTTCTTTCACCACGGGCCCTTCCCCACAACTCGCTGGGTAGTGTTTCTCCACAGTTTGGAATATTTGCGTGTTCTTGTCAGTCCCCTGTAAGTCGCTTCATCTTTCTGGAGTGATAGCTTGGACAGGAGAACTTAGTTTACATGTAAGTCTAGGACATTTACAACCCCAATTACAGCTTTGTGTTCCTCACTATGAAGTGGGGCTATATCAATTCCAGGTGCCATCCTACCTTGTGGGTGCTATGCCATTCCTGTAGAAGCCACATGGTAAAGTGCTACGAGCATTTCAAAAATATACAGAATGTGTAAGTGTGTAAAAGGAATGTGGAATACATAGACTATGTGCATGGAACATAAATTCTTCATCAACAACAACAGCAAAAAAAAAAGAAGAAAACTGGACTTTGTAAGATCTACAAGAAGGAGCGTACAACACACAGCCTGAAGACCAATAGAATGGTCATGTATAGTTCTTCTTACTTAGTAATAGGAATGAATATACATTATTAATTTTTAAATTGACTGGTTTAGAATAAACCCACTAAAATATTAAGAATGTTAATTAACTGTAAAATGCACTGTAAAATATGTGATATCTTTTAACACACTGCAAAATTACATGCAAATGGGTTAAACTGTCTGATAAGACAGGTAGGGTTCTTTGTAATTCTTAAATATATAAATCAATGTGCCTACAGATTATTTTTTAAAGGACTTTTTTCTTGAATTGTAATTCACAGCAAAAAAAGTGTGAACCTTGGAATACTAAAGGGAAATGGGTGAGTAAAAAAATAAATTGCACTAGACAGCTAAACTGGGACTGGGGTGACTGGAAGTAGACATATGCCTGTAAGCTAATCACACTAACTCTTCTTATGGCTAATTAAAAGAAATTGGCACTTCCAAAGGAAGACTTACATCTTCCTGAAATAAGGATTTGAACAAAGTCCAATGAACCATCTTTTGAGCTGCCTTTGTTCCCCCATTGATTTTAAAGGGAGCATAAGGTAGACTGTGTAGACTGGGATGACTAAAATTTAAACACCCAACAACTAAGAGACAAAGCTCACATTTTCACAATTATTTCAGAGAATGTAGATGTGCTGTACTAAACTTTAAAAAAATATGCAGAATATAATTAATATCTGTTGTGATTACTTCTCTGGGGAAACAAAGTAAATTCAATTCTGAATAGATCACAAAGGCAACCTAAAATATTAATAAGCAGTGAACAAAAATTGCCAGACCCACAGGAAAAAGGAGAGATGTTGTTTTACAAACATTGAACAGGGGATCCAGAATCTTATATACATTTACAGATTCTCCTGAGGGTGAATTTAGGAAGACTGTTATATTAAGATACGTGAATGTGTGTACATATATATATATATATATATATACACATATATCTATGTAAAACTAGATAGGTGAAGATGGAGGACAGACATATTTTTAAGTAAAAAATCATGAGATCAGAGATGCTTTGAATGAATGATAAAACTATTCTTAAGTAAGTAGAACATAAACTCTAACCACAATAAATACAAGCATAATATTTAAGACACCATATTTGGTCATACACAGTTTAGATCACGTGGATCTTTAAATTCCCTTTCTTCATCTAAATGAATGCAGCAATGAGCAGCAGATGCACTCTCACAATAATCCAGGGAGCATGAGCATTGGTAGGATGCAATTCACCCAAGCTCTGCATTTTCTCACACCCTGAATTCTCAGGACAATTCATAACTCATATTTATTCAATAGTTTCCAGTTGTGGCTTCAGATTTGTTCCAATCACTTACTTCTTTGAACCTGCACCTGCAATTTAGTCTAAGACCTTAAGCCTGAAATTATTCATACCAAACCAACAAAATTAGTCATCTGCATACATTTCTTTTTCAATGAAAAAGCTCACACTGAAGAATATAAACCTGGAAGGGGAAAGATATTAGGAGATTTTTTTTGTGTGTTCAGTAGAAATTACACTTTGAAATTACATTCAGAAGAACACAGTGTACATAAATGCTATTTTAAAATAAGGAAATTTATGGGTATGATTAAAATTAGACATATATTTTCAGGCTTTCATGAGCTGAATTGTAATTAATCTGCCTTCAGATGGACCCTAAATTTGTAATAAAATCAAATGAAGGTCTAAAAATGCACCCCTAAATATTTAAGATATATCTTGAAAATGTGTTACAGGACATAACTAATCAGAAAAAAGTGAGCATAGGGCGGTTTTATAAGCTATAAAGCATAGTGAGTCTTGAAAATTTTTCTAATAAAAAATAAATAAGCTGATTTATCTAGACACAACCATTTAAAAAAGGAGTTAGAAGAAAGGCAAATGATAGATTTCTGAAATTAAGCTTATTTAAACAAAGTTGAAAAACTTCCTTTTATTCAATCTCCTTACGTACTCTCATTAGAAAGCAAGACATTGATCTCTGTAGACTGTAGAGTTAATTACATTCAGATAGCTCAGATGTTTCATCTAGATTTGCTCAGACAATTGGATACCTCAGGACTGAGGGGAACAAAGAAGGAAGGACAGATACAGGACAGTGTAGGTATTTCACCAAACTTGAGGTGTCTCTGGTGGGATTTAGTTCATGATAAAGGTAACAAATATATTTATATGGAAGCAACTGTACCTGTTCAAAAGTACATGTGACCTACACAGAACTGGCAGATACATCTCAAACTCATGGAATGTAGATACCTTGTTGGAGAGGCAGATGGAAATCACTTAATCTTTAAGGATCGGGTATTTAATAGCATGCATGTAGGTACAGTCTGAAAAGAAGTTGAAATATTATAAGATAAACTGAAGGTAAAGCTTGAAAAACATTATGATACTGATAAGACACTGGCAGAGAGTTGTTTTCTATTAAAAACTTCCCATATATACTTAAAAAACAACTTTTTCTTCAGTAAAACAAATGCATTTTTATTTCAATATTTTATCATATATTTCTGAGGATAACTGTCAAAAATTGTGGGAACACAAAAACATTGGTATAAATGGGTGGGAAAAGATATGGGAATGTATGGGCTTAATAACCCCTGAAATAAATGGCGATCTTTATTATTGGGTTACTTTTTCCCCCCTTCTTTTTAATACGAAAAGTAATTAAGGAAAATAAGTGCACTTTAACTGTGCAAAATAGAAGAATATTTTAGAGAGTAGTTTAGGGGGGATGCCTTCCCATACCAAGCCATCCTCAAACCTGTCAAAAATATTTTCATAGATGTCTACTGAAAAAGTTAAATAACCCACAAAGCAGCATCTTTTTTTTTTTTTTTTCCCGTGAAAAGGTTGTTTTCTGCACTGTGTGGTTTAGAAGTTTCTTTGAAACATTTTACCTGAACAGTGTAAAATATGCTCCTAGTAATTACTGACTGATGAGATAAACACATTGAGTCTGTATTGTATCTTCTTTCTATAAATCACATAAATTTTTTATTTTATGGGTTTACTTGAGCTTCCTGACATTAAGCAAGACAATTTTAAGGTTAATATCATACTACCTATGAATTAATTTGGTTTAAGAAGTTCACAAAGACATTTACTATGTTTATACACTCAATACCTTTTCCTCCCCCCCAGTTTGACTCAAAGACAACTGGTTATACTCAGAAAAAGGAAAAATAGGTTAGACTGAAAGTTATTGTTTTATTATTTTTCTTCCTAAAACTAGATTAGCTATCAATTAAGGTGTGAGAAATACACAAAGATGCAGTAAACTCTTCTTCTAAACAAATATTCATTATTTATATGAGCAATTCCCAAACTAATTTTGCATGTAGAAGGCCAGCTAAGTGAATACCAAGGACAACATGAAATTTATTTTCCAATTAAATGGTACATATATATATGTGAAATATACCTTTTTAAAGTGTGCTATGGAAAATTTTACTTTGAAGATTTATTAATACCACAGATGGTTTACAATTATCCTTTCCATTAGTCTGAACTCTTAATACCATTAAGTAGAAAAAGATTGCATTAGAATCATGAAAGCTGCAAAGGTTTAGGAGAAGAAAGCATCCAAAAGATAAACATTGACACTTTGAAAAAGAAATTCATTCCTTCATAACTAGGTGTTTAAGAAAAGTAGGATGAGTAGTTCTGCAGCTTTTTTCTTTCTTTACTAGCTTTGAAAAGATCAGTAGCATAGACCTAGACCACAGAAAGTTTTCTAACTTCCAGTTTGCTAAAATTAGTGCAATGAGTCCCAGCCTCCAGCTAGAAAAAAAAAGGATTTTTTTTCAGGTGATTGAGAAATTAATTTTAAAAAGCATTGCAAAGTGTCACTCCTTGCAATCTGTAGCAGCCATTCCTTTTGCTCTTTTTCATAAAAATACTCCCTCATTTGTTCTAACCTAAAAATAACTTTGAATTCTGGACCTGAAGGACAACGGACAACTTCTAAGAAAGATGAGCCTTTTTAGAAATGAGATTGAGGAGTATATTACTTGACTGTGGCAAGTTCCTCACTGAAGTCTCCTTTCCTTCACTTTGTACAGAGTCTTTCTAAGTTTTTCTAAAGCATTGTCATTCCTGCAATTGAATATACTTCAACTGACAGCTCATAAAAAGATTGTTGCCTAGCTGGTACTTAAATAATGCATTAAAGACATCTTTTCTATGATACTGAAAATTGTTTGAACTTTGTCTGATTGCCCTTTTTCAAAGTGTGTTTCCTTCACAGTTTGAAAAAGCTCAAACTAAATAGTTCTTTCTCTTTAATGTGTGCAACTGTCACAGCTGCAATAAAATTGACTCTGGTTTAGTGGAGTAAAGACAATTTGCCCTGTGAGTTCAGCTATTTCTAGACTTGCATTGCAACATTATTTCCTCTAACTGAAATCTATTTTTCTGAATTTATTTTGAACTCAGTCACTAACTTCCAAATTGTTTGAGTGTAGAGTGTAAGCTGTCTAAGAAAATGGAAGGTCTTTTTTCATGTTTTTACATGGTTGGCTTGAAAGGCCCAGTTACAAAGGCACAATATGAAACAGGACTGACTATTACTCCCATTTGATTAAACCAGTCTGAATGGTAAAATATGAAAATAAAAAAAAATTCCAGGTATCAGAGAGATTGGCTAAGGAGTGGTGCCTTCATTAATTTTTTTAAGAATAAAATGAATTTGCAATACCAAGGCTAACAAGAGCTGTGTGTGATCCATCCCTGTTTAGCCAGGTTCAGGAATCAGATGGAAAAGAGTTTTACCATGGCAATCCAGCCAGAGGAAAACTGTGGCCTATGAAGCTGAGCATCCTTGGTACATGAGGCCCACTGGAAGCACATCCATGTTTGATTTTGGCAATATGGATCCTAAATCCTTACAGAAGCCATATGTTCTAGGCCTCAGACTGCCTTGCCTTACTCTATTTTTCTCTTTCCTTGGCCCTGAATTGCAATGCTGGTACCCTGCACGGGAGAGAGAAGATTGCCCATACACAGCTCTTGTCTCCCCTGCACCAGCACTTGGTGGTCCTTCAACTTTTCAAAAAGACAATTACAAAAAGTCTGGGTTGTCCCAGGACATCAAAACTACTCCCAGGGTCAGAGAGCATGACACATTTACATTCTTTCCCAAACAAGCTTTGTCCTCTTCTCTTCCAGACTAACCTGATATCTGCCACAGGCTGCCTGACTTTCATGTAAGACTGATTGCCATATGCATCTGTGTCTATGTAAATTTTCGGGAAGGCAGAGGGGTCCTAAACAGTCTTAAGAACTAGAACACCGATAAGTGCATCAGGTGACTGAAGAGTAGAAGCACAGAGCAGACATTTTAGAAAGGGATTACTATTTACCAAGTGGTTGAGGCACTCCTTTTTGTTACATCATTTTTTCCTGCCCCATTTCTTATTCTCTTTAAAAAAAAAACGACCAAGATCCACTGTAAGCAAGCAAAGCTTCCTGTTCCTTAAATATTTGTTATAAACTACAATTATATCTTCACTTCTATCTTCTTTTCCTGGATGCATCTTGCTGTTAAATAAGTATACATTGTAAAATTTAAATACGAAATTAACCAAATTTAGTAACCTCAACTTTCACTGTAAAGATCTGTACTGAGCTGATATTTCATGACTAGCTGAGCCAGTTTAAGAGTCCATGGTTACCTCAGATGGTAGGTTGTGCCTTCTTTCCTCCTTCCCATCTTGCTTCTGTCTTTCTCCTTTTCTATTCTTCCTTCCTTCTCTCTGCTCCCAGGAGCACTTTGCTGGGTGTTCTTTGGGTTGACTCAGACTGTTAAACTCATGAATTCCTCAAACCACATAGAGTCTGTTTATATTAGTAAACTGAAGCAAGCCAGGATTCGTGCAGCCCAACTGGCATGATTTTTCAACTTCCACATTATTGAACACTTGTACTAGCCAAAACAAGGTGATATATCCAAGCCACTTTTATGAAATAGTCCCTGCCTAATCATCCTTACTAACTCTCAGATTAGGCCTGGGAAATGTTTGTGTAGTTATAATTCACATCTCTCAAATCCATGCCAGGGATCTCTAACAAATTAATAGTATAGGTAATCCAATTTCTCATTTTGTCCAATTTGCTGTTGCAAGTATATTCCATTCATCCCTAGTTTGTCTGATTGTAGAGTTCAGTAGCTTGGCCAATATCTAACAGAGAATCAAGTACAAATGTGCTAGATGAAGCTCAGTTTGGATAAACAGGAAAATGTTAACTGATTCAGAAGACATTGCCACAATGCTTCTTTTCAGATATTCATTTTGCCATTGTTTTCCATAAACCTGTTAGCTTAAGCTTTAACTATTACAATACACAGTTTTAATGTATGGAGATGGATGTTATGTTATGAAGCTATCTGACTTACTTGTAATGAATATTTGCTCGGTCTCTATACTGTAGCTCTATATTTCCTAGATTCTCTTTGTGTATATTCCTCAAAACCACACTTCCAAAAGTAACCTAAAATTTTTGTTTGACCAGTCAAAATGTAGTTAATATTTTTTTTACCATCTTCTGGAGAAGACTAAGAGCTTGCCTACTAAACCTATGAAGGATCTGAAAGAGATTTTTGTTGGAATAATTATTTTAATGTTGCTGGAATATCTGTGCATAATATAGCAAATACTGTGTAAACACTGTGACTACAGACCTGGAGAGAAGTTTATAATTTTAAACTACACAAATAAGCAAAATATGTTTTTTCTTTGAGAAAAGCATTTCATGATAAAGAGGACAATTTACATAAAGAGATTTATTGAGCTTTGTAAGATGGCCAACATCATTTAAGGTAGTAGGCTAAATATATCTTTTCTCTTCTGAAGCAAAATGTTAATACAAAACCAGTTGCTCTGTAGACTTATAATGTAAAACTATGGCTATATTAAAAAAAATAAAAACACAAACAAACCAACATACAAAAAACCCAAACAAACAAAAACACCCAATAAACAGAAAGCAACTTTCCTCTGAGCCTGCATAATTACATTTATAATTACGAAACATTTTTTAGAGGCTAAACTCAATTTTTCAATTAAGTTCTACCACATTTTGATTTTTTTTTCTAATTAGACTTTTTTTAATATGATTCTTTGATACTTTTTAAATGTGAAAAATACTGTACATTCAGTTACATATGCAGAACTGTATATTTTATATTCTGAAATTGTCATTTAATTTATAGTTGAAAAACTCAATAAAATTAATTTTAGCTTTGGAAATACTGGAAGATGTTGGCATTCTTTATTCATCAAACATAGGAAAACAACAGAAGAAATCCTGATGAACTTCATAGACACAACACCTGAAAGCATTATGTTTAGATACAAACTAATAAGTGTGAGGAAAAGCCAGAAATAATCTTCATGTATTACGTCTGTTTATGACAGCTTGTATAAAGTCTTGAAGCACTATTAAAGAATCATGGAAATGGATTTCAAATAGGCAACGATTAAGAAAAATGGCAAAGTAAACACTAAAGTTTGAATAGATAAGATTCATCTCCCTTAACAGCTACCTGAAATTGAAATGCTGTGTTGAGCTGTTTGTCTAGATTCCCTCAAGAATGTGTCAATAAATGGTGGCTTTCAGATACCAGCTTAATATTTATCCTGCCCAAAAAAACCTGAATGATCTTTGGGATGAAGCACCTTGTGGAGGTGAGGACTTCCCTCTACTGACTGTAGAGGAAATCTCAACTGCTAAGTGACAACATAATTGACATATTTTTGTCAAGGGTAGGATTCTTCTACTGAACTTTACAATATAAATGCCTATCTTTCAACTAGTCATCCTAGAGTTTTATTGCTTATGAAGATAGAGAAACTTCTGGAGTTCTTTCATGTAATCTATCTTAGTAGTTTACCTTAGATTTTAAATAAATAATCAGGTGTCTACGTAGCAAATAGTAGGCATTCTTAGAAATTATTATTACTCTTCATTGTCCATACACTCTGATGAGTTCCTCTTCTCCAGCAGAAGCAATTTCATGTTGATTGGTTATGTTGGAAATTTGATATGCATCAAACAGAAATATTACTACGATTCATCTTTGAAAGAAATCTAGTCACTCACAAAGGACATATCCATATTTATCTAATCCAACTTCTTTCTGATACAAAAGAAAAATTCTCTGGCATTTAGATCTAGCAACGGAAAAAATATGTCAGGTCCTCTCAATTATGATTTATTATAACTGAAATTATACCAATTTCAGTGTAGTGTCAGTTGGCTTTCAATCTGTGTAGTGTCTCTCTACATTTTCATGATCTTGAGTAGGAAATTAGCAAATACATTTCTTAAATATATGTAGTTAGGATTATGTAGTCAGAACTGGCAATATGGGATTCCTCAACTAGAAGACATCTAATGCCAGAATATGTACAACAAAAGAGATACTTTTCTGAGTGGGCCTCTACAAGAGGAATACTTAATCAGCTTTGTATTTCATTCACAGGTCTAGAAGCATATGACGCAGATGGAAATCAGATAACTACATATCTATATCAGATAACTAAATTTGTTATCACCTTAGCCATCTCTGTCGTTCACTTGCAGATGTTGTTGCCCAAACACACAGATGTCTGAGTTATTTATTAGCAGGTCTTGCATGGATAAAGTTTTCAATTTCCTAAGCAGAATATCTATTTCTTCTTTGCCATGCTGGTTTGGAAACTTTCTTCCAAAATGTCAGGCATTCTGCTTGAAGTGGCAGCATCTATCAGAAGGACAAGGTGGGAAACTGTCTGGTGGCTGTAGCTGCTTCACCTGTCTGATTTTAATCTTGTCACCTGTCTGCTAGAGTCTTTAGTCAGATAAAGCACTGCCAAGGATTAGAAAGACCACTATTGAAATAGATTTTAGTTAAGAATATTGACTTTTGTGAATTTAGGCCTATAACTTTTTCTCCTGTTCCACCTTGAAAACCCAAGGACAAAATATTTCTGAGTGGGAATGCTAACTGACTTAGGTAGAACAAAAAAACAAGTAGTTTTGTTATTTAACTTCCACATAAAGTTATTACTGGTTTCTACTCAGCATGTCACCTTAAATTACATTAAATTACTTGATGAATTATAAGATCTTAAGTAACTTCCCTGAATAGCTTCTCTAAGTTAGGAAATAATTCATATAAACTATTCATATTTAATATTTGTATTAAGATTAGTGCAACTGAAGCTCCACAGAATGTTAGATTCACTGTTCTATGCACTGTCCTACTACAAGAAGTTTCTAGTCTATATATCAAAGTCAGGCTGAGAAAAAACTACAAGTGATGTGAGCTGGCAAGAAAAATGTGGCAGACTCACTTCTTCCAAAGTTTGTAGCCCAAAGCTTGCCTTCTGGATTACCCAACTGAATAAATTCAATATTATATAATTAAATATCCCTTGGCCATCTAATAACTTTATGACAACTAGGGAAAATAATGTAAAAGGTACATACCATTTCTTTTCTATCCAATCAAGATAAACTTAGTACATAAAAAAATCAATCCTTATTTCTAGAGGCATCATTTTTGTTAAAATTCCGCTGCAGAAACTATATATAAAATGCATTTATGTGAGAAGCTTTCGGCATAGAAAAAATGTCTGATTTGGATGTTATGTAAATATGAATATACTTAATACAACATAAACCAATATAGGGAAACAGCTCATTGATACCTGTTATATATAATAAACATTGTCACATGGAAAAAAAGCAGGAACACAAGTCTTTGTATAAAATACAATATTGTATTCAGTTGTTCAGTTTGTCATAGAGACTGGAAATTTTATTAAGAAAAATATAGACAATTACTATAATGTTATTTCTTTGGAAAAGATGTTCAAAACCAGGAAAGAATTGTATGAGATGAATTAGCAATGGACTGTTGTGCTCATGGTATTAGAAACATGGTTTCCAAAAACCATACTTGTGTGCATGGTTTCTAATTCTAATGAATTGGCAGTTCACTGGGAAAATGAGAGCAAAGGTAGATAAGCATTTCTTTCTATTGTATTCTCACAATATTTGTCCAAGATGTTGTCAAATTTACTTTGATGGGTAACTAAGACATGTCAGAATGGAGTTTTTTACATGACTTTTCAATATTTAAAGACATGATATTTCTCCATAATACAGTTGGTCTTGCCTGTTGGGGAGAACTATTTTGGCAAAAATTCATCTTTGCTATTTCACAGTTTTGGTGAGTACATTTTTATAGCCATGTTAAAGTCACAGATGAATAAAGTTTGCTTGCTTTTAACTTGAGCAATATAGAATTTATATTTCCTGTCCTGGAGAGTTATCCATTCTTTTATGTATAATACAACAGTTCTGCTTTATTAACTTGCTCTTTATCGGTTTTTATCCTCTAGTGCAAACGTCTCTAATCAGCCACATGAACCCACACATGAAGGTAGATGTACGGATAGCTAAGGACACAAAGCATATCCATCACCTAACTAGAGTCAAAGGGAAGAGTTTCTGAGAGCATTTCAAACACAGAAAATCGCAACGGCTTTGGCGTCTTCCACTGCACTTTGGGGTTAGGCTGCCTTTGTACCAGAGAGAGGTCCAGATCACATATCAGTCTTCGCACAACCTCATTATTAGCATGATGCAGCTTTGAAAACCACAGTTTTGACCCTTGTTTGGTGACCAGTATGTGGTTCAAGGTCTAGTGATTGGTGTCTTCTGCCATATATAAGCATTGCAGTCCACTTTGCCTATTTGTTTCATACAAAAGATGAAATACACCTGGAAGGAAACCAGAGACAGACAATCTGTCTAGGCTCAAAGTATTTGTCAGATATTTTCCATAGATATAGAGTTGAATTCCCTCTGAGGGACTGAAGTTGTGCAGAAAAAATGCTGTAAACAGAAGAGTGGTTTTCTCCCTAAGACATACCTTCAGATCATGTTGAATTACTTTTGCACATCTAACCCCAAGGTGCAGGAAACATGTCATTACAGAATCACAGAATATGCTGAGTTGGAAGGGACACATCAGGATCATCAAATCCAACTCCCAGCCCTGAACAGGACCATCCCCAAGGGTCACACCATGTGCCTGAGAGTATCATCCAAATGCTTCTTGAACTCTAGCAGGTCTGGAACTGTGACCATTTCCCTGGGGAGCCTGTTCCAATGCCCAATCACGCTCTAGGTGAAGAACCTTTTTTTCTAATATCAGCCCTAAACCTCCCCTGACACAACTTCAGGCCACTCCCTCAGGTCCTGTCACTGGTCACCACAGAGAAAAGGTCAGCGTCTGCCTCACGAGGAAGTTGTAACTGCAATGATGTCTCCCCTCAGTCTCCTCCAGGCTGAACAGACCAAGTGACCTCAGCTGCTACTCACATGGCTTCCCCTCAAGGCCCTTCACCATCTTTGTTTGCCCTCCTTTAGATGCTCTCTAACAGCTTAATATCTTTCTTATATTGTGGTGACCAAAACTGCATGAAATCTTCAACAAGAGGCCGCACCAGTGCAGAGCAGAGCAGGACAATCCCCTCCCTTGACCAGAAGGATAATGTGAGAAACAGTGTTGAAAGCTTTACTGAAATCCAAAAGGATGGCATCAACTGGCTTCCCTTGATCAGCTAGGTGTGATACCCTGCCACCAGGATTGATAATCAGGACTTTCCACTCACGAAGCCATGCTGGCTGTGACCAGTGACTGCATTGTCTATCAGGTGTTTTACACACATATGTAGTTTATAGTGTTGGTCTTCATAGATTCAGATTCTCACTTAAAGTTCTGTGGGAGAAGCCATAAGCATCCAGGCTCATTTTTTGGAAGGAGCCCTAACAGTATGAAAATTATCCTTCTCAATGAGCCAGAACAAACCCAACTCATCAAACATAATTTTGATAATGAACATCACCATTTTACATTCAAATACTCCCAAAATGGTAGCACTTTATTAATGTCAGATTAAAGGGCTCAATTCATTATTCCCTTTCAGTAAAGAGGCAGTTAATGAGTGATGCATGCACATGGACAAGCTTCTAATTAGAGCTTCTGTATGTGTTGAAAGCTTGGTGCTAGGATACTGAGTTGGCTGCCAGCAGACTATTGACTTTTTTCCCTCTTTGCTGAACATGCCTATTTATACAGCTTATTGCTAATGAGATGCTAATTGAGTCTGCCATATCTAAATAAAAAAACCCTTGAGTTTATTGCTGAATCCTCTAAATGGAGCTCCATTTCAGAATATTCTCTGCTGATTCATTTTCCTCTGCACTCTCTGTGGCTGATTGAAAAATAATTTTGAACAGTAGGAACAGGATGTCAATTAAAAAAAACCCAAAACACAACAACACCACGTTATTTCTAGTATTAGGTTAGAAGAGAACATAGTAAATTTATGCCTGGGTATTTATATTTAGTTTTACTTAAAACAATGCCAAAATGCACTCAAGTATATGGTGAATACTGTGTAGAAAATGTATAAATGGAAGTTTCAATGCCCTGGAGATATTCCAATATAAAATCATTTTGCATGGTATGCAAGCAGCCTAAATGATCACCACAAAAACAACAAGAAAGCACATTTAGAAAAGCAGAATGAAGGCAAGAGTAAGGATTAAGCAGTTAAATCATTTGGTTATCTAGTTAAGGTTTGCACAGGAGTGAAAGTAATCTAAGTGTGAAGGTAAAGCATTGCTTTTATGATCTTAAGCTTATTATTCAGCTGACAGTAAATTCAGTTGAGTGCATACTTGCACTCTTTTTTCTGTATAAATTTTTGTATTTTAGGATAAATATTGAAAATATTGTTTCCACTCATTTAGGAAATATTTCTCTAAAAGTATTACATGATTATTCAGGTATCATACAGTGGCTGAAAAACTGATGAACAATACCTTTGAGATAAAATCCTTTCTAGGCATGCCATTTAAAACAAGCCTGCTGAAGTCTTTATTGCAGCAATCATCTCTTTTTTTCTTTTTTATTTATTTTTTTTTTTTTTTTTTTTTTGTAGTGACAGCAGTTCACTGTGATGTATCTCATGATTTTGTTTGAATCCTTCTCCATGGTTTGTTAGTGCAGGTTAATCACAATGAACACAAAGACCCGGCAAGGAGCAAAGGACAATGTCAGGTGAAGAAACTATAGTAACCTAATAAGGAGTACACTGGATAAGCTACTCAAAAAAAAACAGATCAGAAGAGAATAATTAGATCACCACCTCTGCTGTGAAACCTACTAAGATGCATCCAAAAACAAATGTCTCTGAATAAAAGAGGTATTGCCTACAGAGGTGTAAGATTTATCTTGGAATGCAGTGAGAAGAGAACATTCAGACTGTACACAACTTATGAACTTTTTTAAAGAAATTGCTGGAATATGTGAAATGTTTAAGTGAAGGACCAAAAAGGGAAAATTGAGGTTAGTCAGTATACTCATCTGGAAAGCTCTGCACTTGATCACTGCAGTCTGTTTTATATTCTTATTATATCCTTTTTCTATCTTTGCATTTCCTCTCTGAGCCTCTGTGTATATGCTAGAGAATTTACAGTCAAATAAGCTGAGCACTAGGAGAAGAGATCTATTTAACAACATCCTGGAATGGGAATGTGATGCAGAGTTTGGGGTCCCAGCTCTGGGTGACAGCAACTAGGGGAGACCAGAGTCTGGGAGCCATCAACTGGGTGGACCAAAAGCCTAAACCTAGCTATACAAAAAAAGCCTGTGTGTACATATATACATATACATATATGTATAAAAACATTTAAATATACGTGTGTCTATATGTGTGTGTGTGTGTGTACACACATGTATTTAACCCTGATCTGCAGGAGGGGAGGAACAGGATCAAGCCATTGGTATTGTTTGCTGTGTGTGTGTGGGCAGCAGCACAGGCACAGCTCTGTGCATCCGCCGACTGCTGTGTGTGCTATTTGTAGTGTGTGTGCCTATGGAGGGGACGTGCTCATTCTCACTGCCGGCTGAAGCATAGGGCTGAAGCAAGAGGGCATTAAAATGTAGCAGCCCTGCAACTATAGGGCTACAGCAGGATAAAAGCCCCTGAGCCCAGATTTATCTGTCTCTAAATATTCTACTAGAAATCTCAGTCTCCAATCCAGAGAATCTAGAGATCTTTTATCATTGGAGATGTTTAGGTTAGAGAAATAATCTGTCAAGAATGGTATAGATGCAATTGATCTTACTCGAGGCAGAATGGACAAGCTAAATGAGGTCACTTCCAGCCTTATGATCTCATTAATCTCCATCATTTGGACCATTATTCACACCCTTGGAAATAAAAACAGCCATTGACAGAGCTGGATTTGTTCTCTCTGAAAACAAGAAGACTTAAGGTTGAGCTTGCAGCCTGGAGGAGCCTCAAAAGGTGAGCTGAAAGGCAGTTACAGACAAGACTGTTATTCTGATCAGTAAATAAATGATGATAAGAACAAGGGGAATGAGAACAAATTGTGGATCGGATGGTTCAGACTAGACACTTAGGAAAATATTCAGCATTAGGAAGGCAATGCAGCAGTGCAGCAGGTTTGCCAGAGCAGTTGAAGAAAAACTTCTATCTTTAGAGTGATACTTAAAGCTCAGTAAGATAAAGCTGCAGGCGCCCTGATCTGTTATTGTCAATGGCCCTGCTTCAAGTGGGAGCTGAACTGCATGACCTTACAAAAGCAGTTCCGTCATTCCACAACCTCTGTGACAGCTGCTTTGAATGACACTGTTAGGGCAGGGGATGTTCCAACAGTTTGTTAGCAGGATGGACACAGACTGTCATGACTTATCTAGGAAGCTCATATGATCATGACTGGATTTTTAGTACTTCTGGGTGATCAGTGTTATACTTTTCTGTTTCATCTTGAAGATAACACCTTTCACAGCACTAAAAAATGGCATGATACTACTTCACAGCTGTTATATCTGAATCAGCAATGTGGAGTTTTCCTTAGGATATTATTATCAAAAGGAATGGCTTATACAGTGGAGTGCCCAGGCCTCATAACAAACCATCAACTCAATTTTTTAGTACTGAAATGGTGCTTGTAATAGAACTTCTAACAAAAGTATAAGGGAAAACATGGCAGTTCAAAGCAGCTTAATGAAGGGACAAAATGCCAGTTTAGTGTCTTCAGGTGTTAAAATAAAAGAAAAATATTTTTTATAAATTGTCTGCCTCCACTGCTTATGGGTTTCATTGGATAACATACAGAGATGTATAATGAAACAAGGTGTCTTTGTATGCATAGATGTAAGATGAAGTAGAAACTTTTGAAGAATTACAAGGCAGAAAAAATCATAGCATAGTTTGTACAATGAAGTGAATCTTATGATGAGCTTCAGAATTCTGCCCTCTTAAGAACCAAGGAAGAGAAAAAACCTTACAGGCAACTTTTTCCCACTCATTTGTAGCTCAGAAGTACTAGACAAGTTTCACAGAGCATTTTTGTTACTCACTGGTGCTCCTGGGTTTACTACTTCATGATGCATGAAGCTTTCTTTAGCTGATGATGAGAGTTAACAAACGGTAGGGATTTCCCCAGACATTTTCTTCTGGCCTGGGGATGTTTTTGGACAGCAAAATGGTTCAATTATACTATTTGATATCTATCTTACCAGGCCATCTAACCTTTTGAAACAGAAAGAAAGCTTAGTCTGATTTCCAAAGAGCTGCCTATTGAAATGCTATGACTATTCAGGGAGGATATCAAGTTAATAAGTGTTTCAGAGCTTCCATAACAGTTCTGTACAGCATCCCGAATGAGTCTTTCAGTGCCTTTCACATAACACTTTCCCTCCAATTCTACTACCCTCATGAGCCCATCAGTTGAAATGAGAAAAGGGTTGCTAGCTTGCAGATTCTGATTACGTGTATGTTAGGTACAGTCTAGAATGAATCTCTTCTCAACATGTCTAGAAGCTGAAGCTTTTGATACCAAAAGCTTAAATTCTTCCTGAAACTGTTTTAATGTAACTTCGTTTATATAACAGTCTGGCACATACTTTGAACTAGTCATCTGCTCTGAATAGAAAGAAACAGATGGCAATTCATCATGCCTATCTTAAAACATATACATTTGGACAGGATCAAAAACCTTCTGGAAATGCTTAACTCTTCACTGGATCTAACTTCTATTTATGTTCTTAATTCTAGCTCTGGAATTTATCATTGAAATTATGCCTGATGTAATGATGTGTCTATACCATAAAACACAATATGGTTTAGAAAGTATGCCCTCCTGAGGTGGATAAACCACACTGTGTACTGTTTTTCAGTGGAGACCAAATGCTGCAAGACACAAAATACACAGCTTGTGGAAATTATTCATTCAAAGATAACAATATTACTTCTTGATGTATGATATCACACTTCTATAATTCATCACTGCTCTGTAGTATGAATACCTGTCAACTGGACCATATGTTAGAGAACTCTGCTTCACAGCTCCCAGTGCTTCTGAATCTTAGAGCGGTCCACAAAAAAAGTTGTATTTAAACCTACAGGGTTGGCTTGCCATAGGTGTCATTGAAAATAATCAGAATTTACATTCTCAAGTCTTTCAATTTCTTTTGAAAAAGTTGATATATAGTGGAGTCATCTGACTGCTGTGTCTAATATCTTCACACATTACCCTGGGTTCTCTTGGGAAGCAAAGAGATACACCTTTGGAAATAAGGTAAACAGGGTCAACAACAGCTGAGATAAGTTTTCCCAAAAGCTACACCATGGCATCTAAATTTAGCTGAAATAAACCTCTCCCTCACAGCTTTATCAGAAATAGCCAAATACTTTTTACATTTAAAATAGTAGAAATGCCATCAAAAGATAGTAACAAATAATTCCTATATTGAATTATTTCTTGTACATGCCTGCCTATCTTTATTTGGACAGGGAAAAGACCTCTAGCTGACTATTAGGTACAGTATGATGTCATTTTCAGAATGATAAAACAGTAGAAGAGGCAAGATTAATCATGTATCTATCCCATGACATATGCATTATAAAATATGTGTCCAGTATGTAAGTAGTAATGCAGCTGTGGAGGGTGCTGGTGAGAACTCATCTGAATTGTTATACATTTTTCAGAATTTATTATCAAAACCACCGAATCTGGACTGGCAGAGGAAAGGAAAAGAATTATCAGGACCATCAGCAGAACAAAAGGCCTGATTGTGAGACGACAAAGAAATACATGAAGGGGAAGCGAATGTTAATGCCCACACTAGGAAAATTTGCCTCAGCAATGTACAGCATCTCTGTGTAACACCACACGTTGAAAGAGTCAAAGTGCTGCTGAATCCCACCAGAACTTCTGTCTCAGAGATGGCCACAGCTGCAGTGCCCATAAAGAACAACATCTCAGGTTAGAGCTGGTTTGCAGTGCACATATTGAACCAAAATGCATTACAGGGATTGTTACAACCTCAACTCCTTCTCTGGGGTGTCTCTCAGTCTGGCTATGTAAATAGCTCTCATGTTTAGACCATGTTAAAGAAGCCTTCCTTTCTCTTTGCTTGGATGCCTGGTCAAGGGCAAAACACTGAATCATTGAAAAGATCCTGATCACTTTGGCTGCAATGTGAGAAGAAATACATTTGAGCTCATTTACCCCAAATTTCATTCAACAAATAAAAATTAAAACCAAACCAACAAACAAAAACCACAAAAAAACCCCCACAAACAAAACAAAAAACCAAACCAAACCAACAAAAAACAGCCAAGCAAGTTTTTCTATCGACTATGACCAACAAAACATATTTTTTGATCTTAAATGTTGCAAATATAATAACTATGATAGTTTAAAAAAGTGGCTTTGGAAAGGATCTGGATACATTAAGCAGTCAGCCTTAAAATAGACTTCTAATAGATGAGTTTATCAGCTTTTGCTGTGTAATCTAAGCATCCCTCTTCCTTCTACTGGGAATACCTGCAAACACTGTGATAATGCACTAGGAATCTAGCTCATTTTTACCTCCTGAAAACACTTTACTTCTTAGGGGCAAACACTTTATATAACAGTTTATGCATGTATAGGCTATGTGCGCATGTGTGTATATATATGAATACATGTGGTTTTCATACCTCTTTGTTTGTTTTTATACAGAGAAAAAAGCCCAAACAGATAATCTATTGTATTTTTATATTTTTAATTAGTGTATTTATATTCTCAATTTTTTCACCTTGTTTTCCATAACTACTGACTCCACATGTGTTTGACAGTATGATATTCTATATTAAAATACATTTAAGATTTTTCCAAATAGACATTCTGAACAAAACTACTCTCCCAATAGTTTACGACTTAAATGAGAATTATCTTGAAATACAGTGCCATAATCCATAGTATACAAAAAAACTTAGAAGAAGTAGAAATTAGCATTAGTATAATCAAAGTTATGTTGCATTTACTTCTTTTTTTTATGGGACAGTTTCTTACATATTTGATGTCTTTTCAAAGGAATTACACATTCCTCCCCTATTATTTTTTAAAAATTCTCCATGATTTAAAAGTTTAATTTTCTGTGTGCTCATTTTGATAATCCTTTGGAAGAACTTTATTTTCAAAGGCTGGATATGTTGCATTGTCTGTAAATGAAGCCCATCCTAAGATCAAATCTTTTCTTACTTGGTAATATTTTAAAAGCATATGTTATTTTCATAAAGTCTGTGAAAATTTAGTGTGATATTTAACAATCTTATTCAGACTTAGTACCCATATTGGTACTTGATTGCAAAACTTAAAGTCTTTTACAACATAGTGAAAGGGATACATTATCCATTTTATGTAACTCACAGGTGGTTCAGAATAGCAAATTTTATGCCTTAAGTACTTACAACACAGTATAGGAATTTTTCACACTTACATGTTCACAGAACAATATAACAGTTTAAAATATTTCCAGATTAACATTTCTGTTGGGATCCATGAATTAGTAGTTATGAAAAAAATAATAATATTTTACTTAACAGTTCACCTAATAAATTTTTACATCAGTCACACTTTCAGTAATTTGTATTGTAGGTCTGTACTAACCTGTGAATTGCTTCAGAATCTCCTTCACCTTCTCCCCAAACTAAATACATTTTTTAGTTTGCTTTTAATTGGCTAAATAATTGCATAAAATACTTCTATTTTCAGTTCGTGTCTATATTTCATTAGGTTCTGTATGGCATCTTAGAAACTCTTAGAAAACATGAATAATTTTAAATATATTGCAATGATCTTGACTACAGAAATTTACCTATAAAGAGTTTAGTTTGTAGCAGAACCATAAAAAGATGGTCTTCAGTCATTAACTGGTACATAAAGAAAGACAAAAATACTCTGCTTTAAAATGACATGTATCATTTGTTTAGTGAACCATGTCAGAAAAAGAATCAGAATACTATGAAATGTGACAAATAAATTCTCTCCAAAGTCACTAAAATTTGTAATTTTATTAGGAAATTCTAAATACACATAAATATACCAGTGTCCCAGAGGATGATTTACTATTTTGATGTCCAATATTAATTTCCAGAAAATGAAAGTCATCAGCATTTAAAACATCATCACTAACAGAAAATTTTTAAAAACACAACATCAAAGCAGAAGCAATTACTACATTCGGTTGCACATAATGTAGTTGATATCTCCTGTGTCTTTATTTGCACATCACAACACCCACTCTTTCACTGTTCTCAGGCTCAATAAATTCTTTTGAATTTATTCAGTCCATCAATCTGTCTGACTGATATTTTGTTTGTTCAGGCTGCAGGTGCACATGACCAACAAAAGCACAATTATCTGTAGACCTGGAGAGCTCAAGCACTTTTAATGTAATGAACAATTCACATGGAGAGCAAATAAATATTGAATATTCATCCGCAAATTGCATTTGCATACCTGTAGGTTTTAAGAGTGAATTCTTCTCATTTTAACAATTAATTCTCTCAAGAGGGTCTGTATGCCTGAAAAATTGTCTATTTTTTCTAACTGCATGAGCGAGTCTGTTTAAAGTTGTGAGCTCTCTCCACTATCTCTGTAAGTCCAGACTCAGTTATGGGGTTGCTTTACATAGAGATACAGATACAGCAAGTGCTGCCAAGCTATACTTTACTTCAGGTCATTTTTGGTGTGTGCACAGATCTGAATCTTACATCTTCTGAAGAAAAGAATCAGATACTTTCCCCTCCACCAAACATACTCACAAAGATGCATTAATAAAAGAACTTAAACTGTCTCACTTTTAATGCAGTATTCTATAGTATAACTCATTTAGTTATTCCATAGCCCCTTTTTATACAATTCCAGCTGATGAAGCTGGACCACCCTGAATGAAAGGCAAGGAGAGTTTAGCTTATTTATAGCCCAGATATTTCAACCTTGCACATGGCCTGCTGTAGTGAAGAAAGGTATCTCATTAGGTAAATAATTATTGTTCTGTCTCCAAGGTTAGTTTGTCAGGAAAAACAAATCTTAATAACTCTGGAGGATGATGGTCATATTTTTGTGTATTTATTAAAAAAAGTAAGAAATTATCATATGGAAATTACAGATTTTTTTTCTTTATTTTGTATGTTCATAGCACTGTGGAGTCAGTGATGAAGCAGGGTCTATTTTTACAAGCTTTGTGTGAACATAAAGTATATATATAAATTAAAGATTGACTTTAATAAGCTCATAAAATACTTTTGGTTCTGGAATTTATAGAGTATTTGAACAAAGTTTTTCATACTGACACTTTCTAATTTTTTGCTGTTATTGGCATCATAACTTTAAATGTTCTTTTCTTTCTTGTAGAGAAATAAACATCCTGATGGATGATTCACCTACTTTTTGTTTTATAACCTAGTAATAAAAGGTGGTGTCTTTTCTAGGTCATTTGGCTTAAAAAAAGACTTTCTAGATCCAAAAGTGATGAATCATCATTGCATATCCTAATCACGGTCTTTATATATGGTGTATAAGGAAAGTTCAGTATTTCACAAAGTGAGAAGACACAAAGACTGGAAAGTGGAAGCTGTCATTGAAAGAACAAACATAAATCACGCATTCTAGGGGAGAAATTAGCTGTTTTCTTTCACTTGAGAATTCTAATATTAAAATTACTTGGGTTTAAAATACTTCAACCAGACTGTCAAAACATGGGGGAAGGTAAGGGGGCTTCCATCACTGTGATTAGTACCTCTCCCAGTTAGAGTTGGGTGTCCTGCATTCTGTTCCCTGCTACCCCTCCTATCAATGGTAATCTTGCATCTTCTACATCACCCTTGACCAGTGAGCTAGAATTTATTAAGGGCTATAACTTTTCCAGTCTTTTTTTTTTAAAAAATGTATTCTAACAGTATAAAGTTTCTAACCATTAGAAACTAGAATGAACACGAATCCTAACAAATGCAGAATGTTTTGGGAAGACTGATACTGAAGACTTATTAACTTTGAAAAGAGATGCTGACAGTTCCCAAACTTAGAGTAATATACAGATAAAGCCACACTGGTAGGAAATATCAGCTCTAATCTCAGCCCAGATGAATTAAAATAGGTGTTCAGAGCTGTATTTCCCCAAACCTAGGTTAAATCCCTCACCAATGAGCTATTTCTGTATTTTAATGAGATTTAAATGATATCTGTACTAAGAGAACTGCTGCTCCACAGGTAGTATCAACTTTCTGACACTGAGCACATTGAGGCCATTAGGATTCTACCTAGAAGCATAAATTTAGGCTCCATCTATTCCAGTAAATTACAAAGTGGCAGGGACCATTCCCAGCACCATGATTCAATCACGTGAAGTGTTCAGTCAGTATTATCTCTAATACAGTTGTGGCTTGGGCTGATTTCTATTTCTAACAACCATTTTTTGAAGTTACCCTCTTTCAAAGGCTGAGAGATTTCAAAAGCATGGATTTAGGTCATTAAGCACTTAAGTCCAATTGTGACTCATATATACTGTACACTGTAATTTAGTGGTTAATGTTGCAGTTCAGGGGACTGAAGAGCTTCAGAAAACAGAATTGAGATAATTATGGAATTAGGCAGCTTCATAAATAGATTGGAGGAACCAACACATCCAGACTCATGTCATCTACGTCTTACTTTCTTTAGGGAGCTAGATAATTATACTCCTGAATTTAGGATAAAATTAATCTTTTTTCTCCAGTACAGTAAGAAACTACATTTTTGAGGTTAAACATAAAAGTCTCCCTTGAGTAAATGGATGAATTTGGAATCTTCTATTTCACTTCAAGGCCATTTCCAACAGTAAGCTCCCTGTTAATCTTCCACTGTGGATTGCAAGTTTAAAAAGATTGATGTAATCTCGTATACCATTTCCATTCATGATTTCTCATTGAGCCTCATGAGTAGATTTTTTTACATTTCTCCAGGGTATTGTCACTTTAATAGACACCTGGAAGTCTACAGCTTTAAGGCTGTTTTCAGTTCTCTTTGCTTCTTTTTAGCCATACATTTCTTCTACCACTTCAGGAAGTCAGGTTATAGTTATTTCACTACCATCTTTAAGTGCTATCAAGAAGCTAAATATGCTTCTATAAACCAAAAGAATCCATATATATATAACAAAATCAGTGCATCACATTCACATTCTCTTTAGGAATCAGAGCTCATAATCCAGCATTTCTTGCAGGGAGAAAAATCACTTGCAAGCAAATATTAGTACACGACACAGACGATCCCCAGGACCTGGAAGTTCTGTTGTGCTTGTAGCTGCTATTTCATGGTTCCTGACCTCTTCTGTCATTTATGCTTTTTAAAGAAATACACTGTTTCAGATTTCATTATTGTTTTATCATTTGTTGTTTTCCTTGTCATTGGGCATGGGATGTAATTTAAAAATCCTGAAAAAAGTTGACAGTTTTGTCCATTTGTTCATCTTGTTGATTCTTAGTTCAGTAAGTTTACATTTAACTTTCTTTATAAACAACAAGTTGGCATGAATTTGATTTTAAATTTTGTGCTAAGCACGGCTAGCTTTACTTTACAAAGAATAACAGTTGTGAAGAAAGGCTTAGAAACCATGATCTTTGCTTGGAATATTTTTTAATTATTGGAAAAGAAAAATATTTGGCTGTTTGAGGTTTTTCTACACATATTTAAAGTAACTATACATTACTTAGGAGAGCTACATTCATAAACTAATTTCTATGCAGACTTTCTGCATGACACTGAAGAATTTTATGTTTAATTCTTTTTAAAACTTGTCCTCAAACTCTGGTGCTGAGATGGCTTATGTGCTGGTCAGACCTGGTTATTAAAGGTAAAGGCTGAACAAGAAAGTCAGGTTTTCACTACACAAACTGTTACATACAGGTTCTTGAGCCATGAAAAATGCAAGAAACCCTTAAGAATTGAAAGGACATCAATACTTTTCTCCCCAGAAATTTAAAAAAACCCAAATCTCTTGTGAATTATGGTTCAGTTCTGTACTACTGAACTTCCATTTAAAATTACAGCCCAAATCTCTTCTATATATCACCTCCACTTACAGAAAAGCATAAAAATAATAGGAAAACAAAGCACATCAGTGAAAAGGCAAGTCAGTCAGGGCTTATGAAACATACATCTGGAGAGAAGCTTCCCCTCTTTCCAAATTCCAAGGTAAGTATATCAACCATCATTTTTCCTGAACTAACATTGCCTACTTGCTGTTGAGCCAGTCCTGGCTTTCAGCTCTAAAACCCCCTGCTTTTCTCTTTCCATCATATGCCTCACTTCATATATATAGATATATGTATAAAGAATAGTCCTAAAATAATGAATACAGGAACAGAATGCTATAGCTGTCATAAGGTCTTCTGGCAGCAGTAAGGCACTCTTATAGTCAGCAATTTTATATTCATCTTCTGCAAAAAGTATAATAATTTCTATTAAAAAAATGCTGCCCAAAGCATATCCATAATCATGTATACAAAAAGAATGAAACAAATACTAAAGTTTTGATGATCTCAACTATTTTGCATAGACCTTATAAGCTTCCATAGAGGTTCCTGTCAAAAACATGATGAGAAATGCATTTCTGATAAATGTGCTTTTAAAAAGATTGATATGTGTCATATATATACATACACACATACATATACATATAGATATATACATATATATATAAATAAATTTGTTATCAGTGTCTTTTTACCTTATGTATAACAATTATTTCCTCTGTTTTTCATATCCAATTGGAGTTCTGGAAAAAGTTCACAGTATTCTATGGTATGCTATGCTATTACATGCTAAAGTAAGTTATGATATGCTATTCTTTATTTAAAAATTGTTTTTATAAGTTTCACTATATTTTAAGAACTGAACATCACAACAAATTTTGACTTCTATTAAATAGGAGACACTTGCAGAGATTAGGCAGCCACTCTGAGGCATGTAAACAGACTGATAATACTTCCTGAGAAAGTCTTGGCCTATGATTAATGATCCCCTTGCACACAAAGACTTGTTCTGTTCAGATACATAGTGTATCTAAAGTTTAACACTGAATTTTAAAAAGTAGTGTTTACTTCCAGTAGAGTTTGAGGAACAATAGTAACTTTTAAAAATGTCCTTGAATGATTTTCTTGTCATCTATAATAACTATTATTTCTGGTTTATTTGTTAAGTTAATGCAGGTCGTTGTAAGCATTATTTCAGTCTTATGTACATAAACTCATTTCTTGTATAACTGTTTTTAATAATAGCATTTTGTACTTTGCTTTTTATCCCATAATGTAAGATTAAATTATTCAAAACTCCCAGGTCATGTTCTGTCTTTAACCTAAACTTGAAAGAGAGAGACAAATACCTCAGAAAATAAATCTCCCTGCACATTCTTTGTTGTTCTTTGGTAAACACAACTTTGTGTACGGTATCTACCTCTGATAAGTGACAGTAGGCAAGGGCAAGGCACCCTCATAAAGAGAATCCATAAACCTGTTATCTACAGATAGAAGGTATGTTATACCTCTGTACCATGAACAAATACAGTGTAGTGTAGACACAAGGAGTACTTTGGCAAATCTTTTTTATTTATAGTGTCCAAATTTCTTATATAGAAATTAGTATTTTCTGGATTGTTTTCTTAGGGTTCAGATAGATGGTTGTATAACTTTGAGCATAATTGTAAATATTCAGCTTTCATGCAGTTGGGTTTTTTGGCCTTGATTAATGAAGAAAACTACCTGTTTCCATCTAGGATTTGTTTTACTCAATTTATATATTTAAATGCATAGATAATATGGGAACAACCCTGACTTCCTTCTGCATGTGTAGAGCTAATGGAAACTGAAGTGTGTGCATTAGAAATGTAGGGGGAATGACTTTCCTAGATTACATAAAGAAAATGCTTATGTGCTGCTAGTTTCCAATCTATTTTGAGAAATGAAAAAAAAAAAGCTAGCTGTAAGAACATTTTGGCTTACAGCAAAGGAAAATAAAACCTTTTAAAAGACACACTTGAAGGAAGAGTCTACTTATCACTTAGTGAGGCCAAAAGTGCTCTGTGTCTTCTGGTAATTATTTTCATCTTGATGCCCGGGATGACTTTTAGCAAAAAGAGCAGTCAATTAATTAATTAATTTATAAAATCTATGGCATCTTTAGCAAGATGGTTATGAACTTCTTTTAGCTGTTGTAGAATTACACTTAGGGATATGAAGTCTAAATCCTACAGAGTTTGTAACAGGCTGAAATAGGTGGATAACTATTTTGAGATACATGTTCAAATGTTGAAATTTATTTCTTTTTAAAATTCAAATTAGGCCTTTAAAAATAATGAAATATGCCCCAAATGAATCGACAGATGACCAGTATGGCACAGAACATTCATCTGAAGTACAGAAAAATCGTAATCAAGGTTCAGGTTTGCATAGTGATTTGTTTCTGGCCTTGAAAAGCTCTGTATCAGTGCTGTGTACACTCCAAATTACAGTATTTCTGTTTCATCTCTTCCACTTCCTGGTAGTGACACTCTTTGAGGTATTCTGGAACATCATTATTCATTATCCAGGGATTTAAACTATGACATGGAAACACCTTGTTTTAATCCTTTATCTGAATCACACATGAAAAATTTCAGGAAAATAAAGTTTTTCAATGAGTGAGTTAAGCACTGAATGAATAACCAAGTTAAGATAGATTTGTTTGTTTTTCTGCTCAGAACTTGCAAACTGAAATAAAACCCCCAAACTTTTAAAACCACTGATAACACAAATCTGATCTAAAGCTGGTGTTCTTCAAGGACAGAATGTCCTTTTTCTTCTAAAAATTTGTCAGTCAGTCCTAATAATCCATACAAGAGACAGATACTGAGTCATAGGTTTGTAGTGTTCCTCAATTAAAAAAAATTCCAATAAACCATGCAGAAAAAAAAACCCAAACAAAAAACTGCCAAGTGCCAAAACATTACGTTTCCATTTGTAAGAAGTAATATTTTTTTTTACAATTTTGATTTACATCTCACTTATTTTGCACTGAAGTATTTTTCACCTCTTTAAACTTGCAAAGATGCTTTCAAGACAGCCTCAAGTTCTAAGCCAAATATGTCCTTTAATAAATATTTTTCACAAAAATTTATCATTTTGGGATGTATATATTTTTATACACATATATATAATATAATACCAATTGAATTTAATACCAGTTAATATAACACCTCTTCATTTCCTATAATTTTTAAATAATTAATTCCTTTAAAAATATTTCTCTTTGATAATCACGTGTCCTTCAAGAAAACATTACAGTCTAGGACTTTTTTAAGGTCATATGTTATTAGAAGGTTCTGGTTTTTTTCTTTCCTTCTCCTACAGTAAAATGTGTATTTTAAAGACTCTTTAAATTTGGTTGTCTCATTTTATTTCTTCTTGGAGTATTTATGGACAAACCATGTAAGAAGAGGACCTGACTGTTTTCCAGCGTTCATTGACTTGTGAGTCCATTCTCACTACTTTAATACTGGTATCAACTATATGCAGCATTCAAGGTCAGGTAGCTTTGATAATATGTTAAAATTCTGAGAATTTTTTATTTCCATAAACCATCATCGGGGCTGTTCTGGGATAGTGAATGGCCATTTATAAACAAAGTGCTAATTAATTATCAAAACTAACAGAAATTTCATTATGCTGTAATGAAGTCCAAGGTAATCTGTCTTTATTACTATTCACCAAGGACTGCTTTTCTGACAGCAGTTACAGTGAAAACCCAGCCAAAAAGTCTTTGAGCTTTAATTAGTATTTGGGTTGTGAATTTGAAAGACAGTGAAAGTCTGAAAGCCTGTCTCCTATGCTGTAAATTAGCAACTTGGTTTTTTTTTTCTTCTTTTTTTTTTTTAATACATTCTGCAACTTAATAAATGCCAGGAAAAAAAAGTCTATTAGCATACTCAAGAAAGAACTATTACAAGCTATTAACAATGAACCTCTGACTGAACATCTCAATTGGCCTGTGATTTAGTGTCTTCTATATCTGTGGAGCTACCTTAAAGGATGGAGGGTGCCCTCTCACCCTGCTATCCAAGGAGATGAACCTCTGAGAGCAGAAAGCTCAGGTGGGTAGTTATAAGTACTGGTAGCAGAGACCATCATACAGAAAGTCTGAAAAGGATTATAATTATTATTACTGTCACAATTGCTGTTACTATTATTACTATTATTGAAGGAATTAATGTTTAAGAAGCATTGTTCTTTTGCACCCATTTGTTTATGCTAAAAAAAACTATTATATGGAAAAGACAAGACTGAGCAGAGACAAATTGTGAGTCTGAGTGATTTCAAATCTATGAAGATAAGTTTTAAAACAAGAACACTAGGACAAATTAAAACAGTTCCCAATAAATTATTATGAGGTCTACTTATTACTTTATTTAATATATTTGCCCAAGATAATTTTCTGTTCCAGTTCAGTATATTGGTTTGTTGAAAACTTAGAATGCCTTGGAAATTATACAAATGATAATGATTAGAGGAACCTCCAATTCAGGTTAGTTCAGGAACAATTAAACGAACTTCAGTGACCAGACAAGTTTGTGTTTGCCTTGAATTTTTAATTTATTTTTTTAATTAACACTCTTAAAGTTGTTTTATGCCAGATAATGATTTTTGTGGATGTAAAATATTACATGAAATGGACTTTTAAAAGAGCTTTTATGAACAAAAAAGGAAAAAGAAAGAAAAATGTTCCAACTAATTTATTATTTGTTAATAGATTCTATGATGCGTCTAGGTAGAAAACACAATCTTTTAATACCAGCAAAGAATAAGTTTCTTTAGTGTGTTGAAATGCTGTTGTGTTCAACGAGTGCAATCACTTCCCAATTGCTTACATATCTCTTGGAAAACAAACATCAGAGATTGTATGCCTTTAACAAATAATTGGGTTATTTCAGGAAGATAGATTTTCTTCCAGAAATTTGAATCAGCAGCTGAGATAACAGGTTTGAACTATTCAACATGATTCATTTGGGACCTCAGAGATACACATAACGATTTTTAAATGTGGAGGGCATTGTCCTAGGATTGCTTGCAGGGGCGGAGTGCCGGGGGGAAGCTGTAACTCCCCTTAAATAAGACCCAGAATGACCACTCTGCATGCAAGTCAACATTGTGACACAAAATGGCCCTTTATTAACATGGACTCCAGCTTAAATAGGGAGAGCAGGGAACTTGCTAGAACTAGGGTGGAGACTGGGAGGAGTATTCAAAAGAGAGGCCATATGTAGAAACAGCAGCGGAATTTACCCTAACATGGAAAAGGGAAAAACCTTTTATGAAAAGTAAGGAGAGGCAAATAGGGAAAGGTTTAACAAAGGGGGGAAGATAACAAGGGTACAATGCAAGGAAT
>VZRE01007527.1:502518-519775 GCA_013396775.1 Cephalopterus ornatus | reverse complement strand
ACCCATCTGATTCTATGATTCTATGATTTGATTAGACTTGATCAAGGTCACTCACTGGGCTTGTGACATTGCCAAGAGCAGAGCTTGGGTTTCCAGACATTCTGTCTGTTGTCTGCCTTCTAGGTACAGAGAATGGCTAAAGAAGGTTATTAATGCAAACAGGAGGAATGCCAGAAACTGCTCATTTATTTTATTAAACAAGAGAAACATTTTGTAAAGAACACACATTGTTTTGGGAGACAGGAAATGGATGAAATGGATTTATTTATAAAACAGGCTTTTATCACTCAAATATTGTACAGCAGTGAAGAGTGGAAGTAAAATGGCTGTCTGGAAGCAGGAACCACCTGCTTTGTTAATTTATGTTATGTTCTTGCATATGTGGTAGCACCAAGAGTTTATTTCTTCCAAAACAGCTTCACTGATGCAGTGCTATTTACTTTTGCTGGCCCAGGACCTGGAGGGCGGGGATATGTATCTGGGGGACAGCATGTGAACCCCATGGAGGGTGCACAAGAATTTCAGCCGTTGTTTCTCCAATGGCTTCTCAACAAGAGTTAAGGAAAGGCAATAGATAAGCAAGACAGGTAGATGTGGATGGAAATGTTAGCTATTTCTTTTTTGAGCCCTTCTTAAAACACTATTCCGAGGAAAACTAAGATGTGGTAGCAGGTGTAGAGCACCCATTTCATTGTTATATATCTTATGAAAAAGCCAGGACAATACAGCAATGCTACTGTATTGCTGCACTGAGCAAAAGTAATGGGGAAAGATACTAATCTCTGACTGCCTGCAGGAAATCTGCCCTACCAGGCTACACATTTTTAACTGTTGAAGATAAAGTTGCATGTACAGGCAGAGGGAACCTGGTCCTCACAGGCTATTCCTACCAGTGGAAGACAACTGGGTCAGTATGGGAGCAGGAATGCCATTACCCTTTAGTTTAGTAACACGTAACTGCTGAAAACTCACTTTGCTGTAAAAAGCAAGTAAAAAAGAATATGCAGAAGCTGACTTTTGAAATGTGACTAAAAGGAAGCAGAGTTCTTTTGGCAGGTCCAACCACTCTCTGAGAGTATATAGCTAAGAAATCGGAATTGGCTGATTGCCTGTGGAGCTGATCAGCCACCACAATGCAATATATAGGTAATTTTGTAACTTCTGTACTTTATAAGGAAAGTAGCAACTGATTTTAAAATAAGACTGCTGTTTCTAGTGAGAAACTATACAATCCACAACAAGCACACAGGTTTGGCAACTTAGTGCCTCTAAGTTCTCTTTCAGTTCAAAATATTCTTGACAGATAAAACAGGCTTGCATAAATCAAAATTGCCTCTATCCCAATGCAGGTTTCTGAGTTAAATGCTGGAGTGAACTTATTTGGTCAGGTTTCAAAGCTTTCCTGATCTATGAATACTGAAAACCCGAGTGAGGAAACCTTATGGGGAAGTACTGAGTGAGGAAATTGAGGCACAGAGGTTAAGTTCCTTGTGCAAAGTTCAGACCAAGTCTGTGGCAGAGCTCCAGGTGAAATGCAGGCTCTGTGGATCCCCATTTGTTACCATAACCATTCTGGTTTTTTCTTTCCAAGGATTTTCAATGCAATCTCTGAAGAGATTAATAAATCCAAAGGTCACAGGCTTTGCATTTGTAGGAAGGAAATGCATACCTGATTTGCTTGGGGGAGCTTGAATTGTTCAGGAGATTTTAATTTTGTTGTATTCTAATAGTAATGAAATCACAAACTCCCTTTGTGAACCCTTGACCCTTTGAAGTGGCTTGACTGGAAGTCTCAATGCAGCAGAAATTTAAATCAGCCCTTTGAGTGAGGCAGGTGATATGTTCTTCCTGGGTAGCTCTGAGGACTTTGTGGCCATGGCCACAGCTGAAAACACCCTCCATTGAGGAAGTTCAGTGTGGGGGAATTACCCAACAATGTTCTTTCTTCACACAATTCCTGTATTTATTTAGTTCATCTTCCCCCACAATACCAGGAGACTGACCTTCACCTTCTGATGGATAGGGACAACGAGACCTATTGTAGGATCATTTTGCTGACAAAATTCTACTAGTACACTGTATGGAAAAGAAGAGATTTGGCTTTCACCATTAAAACAGTGGGGGGTTTTATTGCACTGTTTATTTTAGCGTCTTTTGAATTACAAAAATTTTTCTCTTATCCAAATAGCACCTCAAAACATGCCAGCAGAAATTGGTCAGCTTTGAATCAGTTAGTCCTCCCAAGATGGAGAGTTACAACATTACCACGAGTAAAGGTTAAAAGTAAGATTTTGCCGATGTGCTGCTTTTCCTAGTAATTATCCTTGTCAGACGGCATGTCCTTATGGACCCTCTAAACCTGTGGCCAGCTGTAAGGTGAGAGCCTGTGGATGCAATTAGATACCCATGTACCATCCCATGGGAACCTGAGGAGAATCCAAGAGAGCTGTGCCCAGGGCACTGCACACAATGATGGGAGGGAGCAAAAGGGAAGAAATGATTTTTTACTATTCTTTCGGTCTTTCATCACCAACTGCTGTGGAGTTAGAGCAGCGTGAAGGCCATGATTCCTTTCTACCTTAACTTGAAACTGCCTGAGTGTGATGCAGACCCCAGACATGCTTTCTTCTTCATTTCTTTGTTACTGATTCAGACATTCTCTAGGAAGGTGTTACCTTTGATTCATTTTAACTGTCCTGCAATGTGATATGTTGTGGGAAGATTAGTCCCTAAGTCTCTTTAATTAATTACTCTTAATTCTATTATTTCTGGTATAACTAGAGAAAAAACAATTGTCAAATAACAAATAATCCATGTATTTTGAGTTTAATGCCTAGCTGTTAATAGCTACTTAAAATATTAACATTCTACCCTAGACACTCCTATTATTCTGTATTTTTTTCAAGTCATCCTTCTTGTAACAATACACAGCAAAGTTTTTTGGGCTCAGTGCCTTTCCAACTAGCTGATTCTTTCATGTGTCTGGGAGGTAAGTTAATACAGTTATTCCTAATTTATTGACAGTGTCATTGTGGTGCATGTAGTATCTGTACTGGAGTTCAGGCCTGAAAGTACTTAGCGGACTGTGTTCAGCAGAGAATAATGGCCCATGCTAGTTAATGAAATTAATTTCAATATTTACAAGAATCAATTTACCAGATTGTTAAAATAAGTGTATGGGAGAGATCATAGAGTTGAGGGAAATTACCAAAGCAGTTAAATAGAGACTTTTTCAGCTCTTAGGAAGCTTTCCTGGGAGCGTTAGGGCCAAAACAAGCTTAGTATTTTATAGGTGGGTTGGATCCCTGAAAAGATTAGCTATGATATTGCAGTGCCACCAAGATGATGCTTCCATGGTATACCAGGCTGTAAAGCTAAGGCAAGGCCCAATTTATATAAACCTCTGAAAGGAAAGAGGGAAGCACAGACTGTCTGTTAACCATATCTCACAGCTCAATAATCAGAATTAAATGCTAGCATTATAATAGCCAGATGTTCTCCCCAACAGCACCTTCCTGTGGTTCCTTTCCATTACAGATATAGTGCACGTGGTTTGAATTTTCTACCCCAGTCAAAGCTGTGCTTAAAGATCACCCCAAACAAGAATGTGCCTTCAATGCAAGTCATAAAACTCTGCAAGTTACAAAAGGGAAATGAGGTATGTTCCCTCATATATTCCCTCATCTCTGATGGAATGATCATCACTTGTATGTTTTGCTCTTACCAAAGTTGATTGTAAACCTTCCCTTCACACTCTCCCCTTCACAACAGCCGAATTCAGTGGGAACAGGACCAATCCCATCATTCTCAAAACCAGCAAAGTGCTGTTTGACCAGCTGGAGAAGGAAAAAACTATTCTCAGTGTCTGAAGATGCATCCTTTAAATTGCATCAACTGAGAAGGTATTTTTGTTTTTGAAAGTAAATAGTTTCCACATGAGGAAGAAATGCCTCTGATTCTGCAGATTCTTAAGTGCTTTATTCATTGCAATTTCTTATTCTGACTTTTCACAAAAAATAAGCTTCGTTCAAAATAAGCACATCATAAATGATTATTTTCTTGCAAATTTCTTTCAATGAATCTTGAGGTGCTCCTTAGGTACTTCTCATATCTGCAGAGAAAATGTAATATTTTCCAGCATACATGGTAATGTCCCTTTTGAACTTGGAAGATATTTAATTTAAGGGGTTTTTTCTGTTAATGCAATGCTATGTTTGCCAAACTGCTAATTTTCAGTTCTTACTCTTTCAGGAGTTCGCTCTTTCACGAAATTGTTTCTTGTGTTCATTGTACATACTCGCGAACCGCAAGTTCTTTCAGGGTAAAAACCCGTACGGGATCTTTCTTTGTCTTCCATTCCTCCAGTTTTTCTTGCAAAGACAGAAAATCCTTGCCAAGTTCATAGGCCAGGGTGATCATTGTTTCTAACAGCGGGATATAATACCTGTGGCTGGAATGCACACGAAGGCGTGATAGAGCTTTTTCTCCATATTCAAAGGCACTTGCTGGGTTTTCCAGGTCCTTGTGGCACACCACGATAGCACAGAGAGTAGGGACAATTGAGACAGGGTTGCCTCTTGTCAGCCTTTCCTGCAGACCAATGACTTCCAAAAGGATTTCCAAAGCTTTGGTGTACTGGCCACCCCGCAAGCAACCATACGCTTCCTGAAGCTCCGGCCTTGTTAGAAAGTCAATAAATTTTTTTGATCTTCGGATACATTTCATAGAATATAGAAATCTCAGGTAGTCCTTGAAAGCTAATTTTCTCTCATTGATTATTTCTTCTGTGAAGTTCCCTGTTAGAGTTTTTTTGGGAAAGGTCACATCTTCCATTTCTTCACTAAATTCCTCCAGCAGATTTCTGTGCAGTTTCTCAAAATCTGAATAACGCCTTTCAATTACAGACTTGTTGCTGTCAAAACTCCCCGTTTGCAGAATGATGATTTTGTACATCTAAACACAAACAAACAGAAAAATAAGCATGAGAAGAACCATTCTAGCCCTATTGCAGTCAGATTTTTTCTGTTACTGCTTTGAAAAGAGTTTGTGCCTATATATTTCTCCAGCTAAAACGTTCCTGCACCAGTTTTATGTGTGTAATCTTGTATACTCTGGTGGTTTATAGCAGCGCTGCTAAATCAGTTGCTGTCTGGGATTATGGTGCATGCTCAGCGTAGGCCTGAAAAATCTGCAACCATCAAATTAATAATTCTCACCTCCTGCTGCTCTGTACTTTTGTCACCAGACTTAGCCTTAGCATGCAAATGAGTTGTAGACAGTGCACTAACAGATTCCATCCTGCAAGGTGTTTGGAAAGGCAAACTAGCAGCAGACTGAGGCACATAAAAACACTTACAAAGCATTTCTGGAGCTGTACTTTGTTTGCAACAGCCACGGCTGCTGCAATCAATCATCTTCAGAGAACTGAATGGATTTCCCAGACTTAATATTGAATGTAATCTATTTTACATTGGTCATAATATTCAGAAATGTTGTTTGTAAGAGATATTTCTAGGGATCTGGGGGTGTTATTAATCCTGTGAAAGAAGAGGGAGTATTTGGCAATATATTTGGTACGTGCAAAAATAAGATGGAGCAACTCCAGAGCCTTTTCCCCCCCTCTAAATCATTGTCCTCTATTCAAACTTACTTGGCATGTAAATAATAAAAAAAAAATTGACATTTATACAACAATCTGTTTGCTATCTAAATTCCTTCACTAACAGCTAACAGCAGTGCTGCCCCACAGTAACTCAAGAGTATGTCTTCACTAGCCTCAAAATGGTTATAATAAATGTGATATTAGGAAAATAGCTGCAAAACAAAATTGTGTGTTATATGTTGTACAAATAGATTCCCTTCTGGATGTGATCAAAGCACAGTGATGTTGAGGAAGGCCAAATCCCTAATGGGCGTAAATCAGTGAAGCTCCACTGAGGCCACCTTAACTGTGTCACCACACACCAGCTAAGGACACAGACTGTGGGCCTTTTAGATGACCATATTTGTATTTAACTTCACCCTGTTCCCATTGATTTATACAGAAGCTGGACAGGTTTTACTCATCCCAGTTGTTTTCTTTGCTGCTGTTGAAGGGTGCAAACCAGTACTCGTTCTAGTGTCTGTCTGATTCTCTTCCTTGTTTTTCCTTAAAGAGAAATTCTCTCTTTTAATCTTCATAAATGATCTTTATAGGCGCCTCTTGAAAGGTTTCTAAATTTGAGCTGACTTCTCTGATCTCTTTTCATTTGTAAGCACTGTGACATTTTCCTATACTTTGTCCTGCTCCCTGCTGAAAAGTGTATATATGCCTGATGCATTCTAAAACAATCATAAGAGCAATTTTTTTAAGTTGTCATTTTATCAAGGGCAGCTAAGTGAATAATTTACAAGTACTTGGGTTTTTTTATTTGCAGCGTGTGCATGAAAAAGGCAAGAAATACCATTTAATTTGACTGTCATTCAAATTGGCACAATTTTTTTCTAACGTAAATGTTTTTGCCTAGGCATGTAACTTGTAACTAAGTTTAACTAATTGCACATAAGCTCAGTGATACTTTTGTTCTCATACAGTTATACTAAAATAATTTTTAACTATTCAGCAAGCTGGATACTACTGAGTGTATGCAATAACAGCAGCAATAAGTAGGTTTGTACAGCAGGAACTAAGTAGATGCGTATAGAATGCAACAAGATCTTAGGCCAGGCTGCATTTTCCTGCTCCAAATTCTACCAAGCTGGATGACCTAGTATCAGCAATGCTAGTATGATTCTTGGCATTTTTCATCTCAGAGGTTGTAGCAAAGAAGGAAAGCATCCCTCTCTGAATTTCACAGGAGTAGTGAAAGAGGCTCACTCTAGATCAGTCCTTCTGAAGGCCAGGAGCAGAATCAGAAATAAAAGCCCAGTGTCAGTCCTATGAGTAAAGATACAAAAATCCAACCTACTCTGGTGTTCCTATCCCTCATACTCAAGTTTAATTTCAAAAATATGACAGAAATATGCCACTTAAGGGAGCTCTAGGTAGGGAAGGGGAATGATCCCAAGTGATCTAGCTGAGGATGTCTTAGGCTTTTTCAACATCAAAGAATTTTGCACTTGTGCTAACAGAAATTTCTGATATGGAAGTTATACAAATGCACTGCAGCTGCTACAGCAGGCTAGCTCAGTGGAAGTGTAACCATATTGATATTTTTTTGCTTGTGTGAATATCCTTAATGTTGACAAAACTCTGGGTGTTAGGGATACTCAAGCTACTAATTTACTTGATATCACTTGTCCACTGATACAGATTTCGTGAATTGACTGTCAGAGGATTTTTTTAGAGGCAGATTCCACCAGCTATGCCCATACAATCATTGAGCTTCTACGCCATATGATCATGGCTTGCAAAACTTGGCCCTCGGTAAGGCTTTCATGTAGGGAGACATGCTGTGTGCTGTGCAGACCCCTGTAGAGTGAAGGAAAATTAATGATCTTCTTACATATTAATTGCTTAGCTTACCACATATTTAGATAAGTGCTGCTCTACAATTCTGGTTGATGGGATTTCAAAAAGGAGTTTGACTTGTCTGCACTGGCTTTTTTCATTCCTCCAGTATTCCTGAAGCTCCTTAGTGGTCATCGAAGAGTGGGGACTTAGGGTTGCATTGGAATCTGAAAATAATATATTTAGTATTTCAGATTATATCCTTTGCATTTGGAAAGAAAGCTCTTCTGCATTTATTGTGAAAGGACAGCCCAGATTTTTTTGTTGCTGTAACAGCAAGAACTAAAGACTGATAAGTGATTTCACTGATAATAATGACAGGTCCAGATGCTTTGAGAAAAGTTATTGGGGTCTAAAATTTTGAAAGACACCAAATCACCTGCAGAATACAAAGTTGTAGAAAAAGTAGTGCCAAGAAGTATTGTATGTCAAGGCTGTAACCTCAGGCACAGTCTGAGCACGGGATTTTGTTCATCATCCCAGAGGCAGCCCGAAGAAACATCAACTGATCTTCTGAGTCAGATGTTTCTCCAGGCTTCTTTGTTGCTCAAAAGAGGAGTTAACACAATGCAGCTGCAAATTCAGACATATTTTCAAATACTGACCCTATTCAAATATGGGGTTAGTGCAGTAATAGGCAAAAGCTGAGAAAACATGAATATCCTAACCTCAAAGCTGGATAACCAGCTCAACTAAAGCAGGAATTTTTGTATCCTCATTTTCTTTTGTAGCTGATGACACAGTTAAGCTGCAAATATTTTATATACCTCCTTCCTTTCCCTTGTCTCTCCTCCCACACTCACATACAGACACACACATACATTTGTATACATATGCATATATAAAATATAGGACAGCTGGTTGAAGAGTTTGCTTACAGGAGAATTTGATGTAGCATTTCAAAAGGGTGATTCCTCTGTCTTTGAAATCTAATGACAACAGTTTTCATCAGGTAGCATATAGGCTAGCAAAGCGGATAAAAGAAATGGAACATTTGTATTTCACTGGGCACACTGTCAAGGCAGTCAGCCAAAGTGAGTCTGCAGTGTATGTTGCATTCTGACAATGGAGGTGCATGAGCACAAATGAAGGGTAAGAGATCAGCTTGATGCAGAAATAGACTTGTAAAGGCACCACAGTACGCCTACTTTTACATATTCTCAATGCATTGGCCATACAGTTTGAATTATCAAGGCCTTTGGGGTTTGGCTCGATCTCTCCAAAGCAAATATTTCCTAAGAGGGGTGGTTTTTATGACATCCTTGCAGGCTGAACAATCTTGATGAGATTATATATATTTTGGATTATACATAACATTTTATTTAATAACAGATGACAGCAATTTTAGGCATAGTAAATGCTCAGTGCTGCCTCTTTAAAGGCATGTGAGAGCCGCCTGCTTGAGATAAGCTTCAATCTTGGTGTCTTTGCTGATACTACCAAGAAGTTCAGATTTAGTGATGCACAGAAGGTGCACTCCCGAGACAGGCCATCTGATGATCACTGCTTTCATTCCTGGTGTGTAAATCTGCAATACATTTTAGGCACAAACAACTTAAAAGGAAAACTGTGTGTACGTATACACACCTGGATGTGCATGTTTCACTCTTGCTACGTTATTATTACAAGTATGATCAAGGCTTATTTTCAGTGCAGTGTAGCAGTATAACTTGGAACAACTGCTGCAATTAATAAGAAAAGTTTTTTATATAAAAGATTAATGGCATAAACAGCTAGATGAAAAATAAAATTAAAAGATAGCATCAACCTTGCAAGTCATCTTTTTCTGGGGTTTCTTTTCTCAGTTGACATGAAATTTCAGCTTTGGGTTGATTTTCTTCTTTATCAGATGGGCTTGTGGCAGGAAATGTAGTAATTCTGCTTACAGCTTCCAACAGTTCCCTTTCTGCTGTGCAGTGTGAATCTTGGTCCATTGCAAGCTCTCACTGAAAGATTACAAAACCCATGATATTTCTTAGTACCACGCCTTTAGAGGATCTAGTTTGGTAATCTTTTTTATTACTTACTCATTGTTCTCTGTGAACTTGTATCAGTGCAACCGTAGTTTCATAAAAGCTAAAGTAATAAATAGAAATATCTACATAGCTACCAGTGCAGAACCATTCCTAATACTGTTATTGCTGGAAGTGCTTGGATTTTTTTTCTGGCAGATTAAAACCAAACATGAAAACTATAAAAAGTTATGTTGAATAAGATTAGGTGGGGAAACCAACTCTTACCTATGAGAATTTGGTCATGGACTTCCATGTGGGCAGATTTTTTCCTCTTCGTATTTTGCCCTCAAGCTTGCAAGTATGAGTTCAGATAAACTAAAATCTTGGAGATAATTAGTATAACTAGCAGCCCGGCTCTCTTACACTGCTAGAATTTACTGTTCTCAAGACTCAAAAACTTGCCATCTGTTCTTAATAACAACCTGCAGGGCAAAATAGAGTGATATCTAAAATAGTATAATGTTTTTATCATATTACACGGTTTCAGGTTGCCTCAAGGGACTTGTCTCTGTGCTATGAGAACAAAACAAGTGAATTTGACAATGGCTCAGGATAACTGAATTTTCTAATCATTGTACAGAAGCATTCTCCCTTTACTTGTCCTTTTACCCCACATACTGTGCTGTAGTAGATCTGTAAGCCTGTTCTGTTAGGACCACTATTGCATCATGTACTGATAAAATGCCTAAAACATTAGCTCCTACTACAGAGACCAGACTGACCATTCTGCTGTATAAATGTCTCCCCAGGATGTTGTTTGGTTTTAAAAAAAAAAAAAACTACCAAACAAACAAAAAAACCCCAAACCCTACCTGTTACACCACTGTGTTATGTATTAGCAGTTGGACAAGTTCTAAGAGCATCCTAAGAACTTTGCCAGGGTGCTGTGTTCACTTAGTTATCATGAGCAAAATTTTGCTCACAATTCAGCCAATAAGTGGAAATCAAATAACAGGACAATATACTTTTAAAAAGCCCAGCTAAAATAATGGCCAAGCAGTGGTTATTAAATAATGGGAGAGTTTAGGAGAGAGATGTTATTACATATCATTTTGCCTCCAATTGCCAACCACCCAGTTATGCAACGCAGGATACAGAGGTGAGGAAACTCCTTCAGCAGTCCTATTGATTTTTGGCAAGCTGCAAGGCTATAAAAGGAAAAGAAATTACTTTCCCCACTGGAAATAATGAAAGGGCAAACCACTTTCCCCTAACACAAACCTTTCCTTTGCCTGGCTTGGATAAACAAGTACATAAATGTGGTCATTCTCCTTAACAAAAGCATCATGGAAGCCCTTATTTTCAGACCAGACTCAGAATGAAAATTTCTCACTGTTCTTTGAATCCTCCTTAAGATCTGCTTTTAAGCATGAAGAGTAGCCACTTATTGTCTAATTGCTCAGTCTTTTGAAAATCACAACAGTTTATCACAAGAGCATATATAGTAGATTAAATGAGGCATCTGAAAATGGTCGAACAAATTTAAATGACAACTTTTTTCTTGGTTGTAAGCTGGGATAACTTTATAAGTAAAATTGTATTTACATTAAAAAAAAAATCTTTATATATATATAGCTTTATATACCTAACATATGCATATATATGAGTGTATACTTATATATATAAATGCTACTTTAAAACATGATCTACCAGAGAAACACAACACACTTGTGAACAGAAGAATGCAGAATTGGACATTATGATACACAAGTCTTCTGCCTTGAATATATGTGCCTTGAAAACATGCATTTCATATAAACAGTTTCATTTTCACAGCTAAAAACAACTTCAAGCTTTTTTAAGTAAGTTACTCTTTATTTTTATATATTAAAAAAATCCAAAACAATATAAAACCCCAGCAACAAATTACACCGTTTTATCTGGAACAGACACTCAGCCGGTTCCACTTCAGGGTAAATGCTGCTCCAGGTCCTTCACTGAGTTTTAAATAACTAGAAACCAAAATGCACAGAACACTGACCTGGAAACTGCTGAACCGCTGTTAGTTGTGGCACATGGACGGTCTGCACAAGGCCACGCAAAGCCTGCTTCGCATTTTCGGAACGCAGAAAAGCACGTCTGTGCTCTCTTCTAGCAGGCACATTCTGTGTCTCACAAAAAGGAAGGAAGAAGCCTTGATTAAATCAGACTTCCTCGTCCCATTGGCTCACTGCTTCAGTGCCGACAGATTACGCATGAAATTTCCTATCTGCCCCGAGCAGCCCTTGTGCGGCCCGCGGCGAGCAGGGCCCGGCAGCGGGCAGCTCTGGGAACCCCAGAGTCTGGGTTCCACGGGCCTTGGCAGAGGAAAGAGTTCAACAGTAAATGCAACGAACAAAAGTCAATGGAAACCTCTCCGCATGGATTTCTGAAGCTAAAAAAACACACTAAGCAAGAGGGAGATTAGGAAAAAACAGAGCCGAATATGTAACTGTGCTTACGTGGAAAAATCATGCCCTTTGGGATGTCTTTAAAGTACAGACTTTACATCCAGTTCAGGAAAGAAAATGCAGGTGGTACCACAGCAAATAGCCTCACTCTGCGTAAACTTGCACTTCTGACAGAAATCCCAATTCCATACAGTGCTTAAAAGTATGATTAATTTCAAATATCTGCTTAATTAAAGTTCAAATGGGAGCATTATCATATCTGACATGTCTACTAAACTTGAAATGGGCTTACGAGTGTGCCTAAAATTAATCTTATGCTTAATATATGCTTAAATTCGTTGTTGAACTGAGGACAAAGCGAAATAGAATGATGTATTAATCCACACGTCCTTTGGTGCAGATTCTTCCTTTTGCAGTTCACTTCACTTTGGAAATTTGCTTTAAACCCTCAGGATAGCTATTTCTGAGGTAAATAATATGGACTTTATCTTTTTTTAGTAATGTAAGTTTCCCCCTTGCCAAAGCTCAGTCACTGAAAAACCAAGCAATTTTAATGCAGCTCAAATGTGGGAGGCAAACATCCAAAGGACTCCATGGATCCTGCCCCACACATTCCTTCAGAACAAACAATTTACAATAATGTAAAACCAGGGCCATAAACTGGTAATGCTTCTCTTCTGCTCTATTTGCCACATAAAATAATGCCAACTCCAACTTGGACTTGGTCTAAATGTAGAAGTTTTGCCAAAATAGCTGTCAGAATTATGAAAAAGCACTCCGAGGCAGCTACAACCACACTGGCAAAAGCCCTAGTGTAGATGCCATTATATTGGCAGAGTCCTTCAGCCATTTTGGCATGTTCCATGCAGAATATGATTTAAGTTACACCAGCAATCTGTGCTTGCCAATTCAGCTCTAAGGTGTAGCTATACCAGCCAACCCTTTTAAGTGTAGACAAGGCATGTGTTTCTGGCTCTATTCTCATTCCTTTAAAGTTAGATTTATGGGTTTGGTTACAATTGTGAGGAAAAACCAAGAGGGATTTCAGTGCATTTTACTCATGCTGACAGTTCACAGTTGTATCTAAACTTCGACTTTTGAATCTGTTAATTTATGTGTTGCCAAAAAGCAATGTATTATTTTGTGATGCTTAGTACTATTGTCCTTGTCTTGTTAAATGCTAAAAGAAAAAAGTACATTTTTCAGTATATTAAGTATGACCTCTAATTTCAATTATTTCAGAATAAGTAAGTCCTGGTCCAATTAACCTGGATGATTTAAAAAAAAAAAAAGTGAAATCTGTTATCATGGTTGTGGCTGACAGATAAGAACTAATTCACAAATCAAGGGGTGTTCTACAAGAATTCTGCCTGCCCTGGTAGAGCCAGCTGTTATGGTCACAGCTGGTTCCTGAACGTGTTCCTCACACCCAGGAGCCACGACATCCACAGCAAGTTTAGCAGGCTGCTGCTCCTCATCCTGCTCCCGGGATCTCGGGTTGGTTCTGAACAGCACCTCGCCCTTCCCTGGGACCCAGTGTTGTGAGTCTGGCAGCATTTTACTTTCCTAAATGTCTACTTGATTAGCACATGCAAACCCCACTACAGTATACAATGGTGTTTATTAGCAGAATGTATAACTAATGTCTTTCTTTTTATATTCTCAGCTTCACTTCCAACAGGAAAATCCTGTGCAAAGGGTCAAGCAGGTGAAAAGAAAATTTTCACAACGGCAGCAGAGCATTCTGAGAGATGGGCAAGTGCACTTACACCGTCCATTGACCTGGACACTCGTAAAACTGGTAAGTTTTAACGGAAAAGTATGTTCTGTTATAGGGATGGTGAAGGCATCCTCATGCACTGGCTCACACACAGTTTGTATTCTGTGAAAGCACTGGCTTCATCAGACATAAAGAACACAGTGTTAAAATGCATCCACCAAGGGATATGGAAAAAGAGTGCTCTGCAATAATGTGGGAGTGAGGCAAGGTTAAAAATCATAACACTGCAGTGCATAAAAGGTGGTTGTCATAGGAGTTAGGTCTTCCATACTAATTTAAGATGAAATTACTTGTTTTAGGAAGAATAACCTGAAAGTTTATGTCCAAATTTAGCAACTAGCCACCAGATGAGCCAGCAGCGTGATGCCATGTTAAGGATGCCTGCCACTATTGAAAGACTATGTTGGTGCTTTTGGTAGTTAAAAAAACAGACAAGACTGCTGTAATAGTGTCAAACATTCTGCCTTGATTTATACCCCATTTTGGGCAGTTCCCATTTTCTCACTCAGATAGATTACACAAACCTAGACAGATACAGTATTCAGCCATAGACTACAAAGCCGGTATCAGCTTGAAAAATTGCGAGATAAACCAATGTCATCTATGAACTGCAGTTTTCTGGCAGATTTTATTGGTATTTCATTATAGGCATGGCAATGTCTTATTCTTGTTAAAGAATGTGGCTGTATAGCCCTGTTACAAAATACTCTTCAGCTTGTGTCCTAAGAAGTACAGCTTCAGGCAACCTCATAGTCTGTGCTGCTTTTCCATGTCAGGCCCCAAACTATGTAACTAAACCTAATTTATTTTACAAAATCATTCATTAGAACTGTAGGTAGTGAGAAAAAAAGAAAAAAAAAACAAAAAAACCAAACACGAAAAACCAGAGGGAGGCAGAAATACCTAACACATTTAACCAACTCCCTTTTTATCACATAACTAATATTTAGAAAGTGTGGTAATATTGTCTTTGATGCTTCTACAAGAACCTTTCCTCTCTTTTTCTTAAATGCAGCTGGATAAATACTGACCATTTCCATGTTTGAATTAGCAGAAAAAACTCAGCTGTTTTGCATGAATATTCTGCACTTTTGCTGTGATGCGGCGATAAATGAATACCACTAAATGAATACCCTACCCTGGCACAGCACAAAATTTTCTACCATGCTATGATATAATATTTAATTGTATAGTGTTGTGTCATTTGAAAGTGGAATTTATTGACCATACTTCATTATTACAAAACATGTCTCTCCTAACAAGAGTGTGGTTTAAAGAATTCATTCGCCATTTAATGAAAAATATCTCATGCTGGTGTTACTGACAGGGTTTTCAACATGAAAGAGCCATACCAGGCCCGTTTTACACCGCCAAGGTCCTGTTGCCACAACTCCTTTATACTTCTAAAGGAGTATGAAGGAGCTTTAGAGTAAACACCAGTCTTGGCCTGCCTTTCATCTGCGGTGTGTCAGTGACACGGAGCTGTGTGCTAGTCAGCGGGTCAATGGGATATTAACTTGGGTTAAACGTCACAAACACTATTCTGTCTGCAGACTTTCTAAATGGGTCCTGCTGGTCTTCTTTCCTGATGAATTCATCGAGGGTTAAGTACATAATTACACGGAACACAGAATACTTTTAAATATCTGGTTGTGAGTTATCAGGAACACTACATGTAGTCATTCCTGTCAAGTATTTTGATATTTTCTGCTCGTGTTGTGTCTGTCCCCTTTTCTTCTCACATATAATTATGGTGTACTTTGGCTAATACTTATAGTCATGTTCCCCACGTGATTTATCTATAGCTGACACGTAAACATAATGAAATTTGGGGTAATAGGGTTTATAGCAGACATGCTAATGCATGTTGTAGTAGCACAAAAGGCAGCTCTCTAAGTGGAGGGCTGCAGCAGCTGTGTGTAGATAGCCACCTTGAGGATCAGCAGAGCATGGCTGGGGTTACTGCGAGCTCTCCTGCGAAATGAAGAAATGTAAGGGATAAATCTTAGTATATATTTTCAACGGGATTTATTCTTTAAAAATTAAATGAGACTTTGAAATGCAATTCTGCTTGTAAGTGACTAGTGAAGTGATCAGTGTGAGCATTCATTCCATAGTGGAGGGAATCTCAGCATTTCCTCAGGAGTTTCCAATAAACTCCTGCTGGTATCTGTGTCCTTTCCATCCAGCAAGTACCCAGACGGATAAAACCCTGTGTCCTGCCTTCCCATCTTTCTAGCAAAAAGCTTGGCAGTGACACACAGGCCTTCAGAGCTTAGAAATGGGCACTCCAGTCTGATTTGAGGCTGCGCAGGATCTGCTTACTGACTGCATCTCTGGATTCTGGAGAGCTATAGGGAACAGGATTTACTGGAACAGCCTGTAGCTAATGTTGAACTGCATATGTTACTAAGTTACATAAAAAACACATATTAAAGGAATGTTACAGATGCTAAGAAACCAGGAAAGTGTTTATTTGTATGTCAATATTAAGAGTAACCACTCTAGGTACGGGATTATATACTGCATTTTTGAAAGATGCTTCTTTGTAGGAAGTCCATTTCTTGCAACGCAAAACTTCGGAAATATTTTTTAAATGAAATTTAAAGCACCGGTTTAAAATACCACATTATTTTAAAAAAAAAAAAAAAAAGAGCACTCAAAAAATTAATTAACGAAATCTTCTCTAAAAATAAATATTGCTTTCTGGAAATGTGTGAATAGTCTGTAAACACGACCGTCCCGCTGAGCAACTCCCTTCTGTCCCAGAGTTCATTTTGTCATTCACTGTTTAAGCAGAGCTCACTATGTATGAACAACAGCGATGCGAAGCAGATGAAACAGCAGCATTCAGACGACAGTCACAATCAAAAGTAGGTCGGTTAAAGAGAAGCTTCGTTTGACTTTTATTAAATCATATATTCAGCAGCATTACTTACATTTCTTGAGAGTAAGAATATTTCAAAACCGGGCACTGACGCCAGGCCAAGCCTGACACTCACGAGCTCCGCGGCCGCTGCTTCCCCAGCGAGCTCGGAAGTACCCCGCGCCTGTAAAGGCTGTGCGGTGGGGAAACCGCCCGGCTAAACTCCGCCCCGCCCTCTTCCCCAGAGCGCACGGAAGGACAATTCATTAACTCAGTCGGTAGGTCCGCGCCTGGCGAGGTCTGTGACCGCACCGGGCCCCGAGGAGCCCCCTCCGCCCGCCCCCACGTGCTGCCGCGCCGGGGACGGCGAGTCCCGCTCAGGACACGGAGCTGGACACAGGACGCGGGTCTTTCCCCCGGAGAGGTGGCGGGGACCGGCCCCCGCGCAGCGGAGCCCCGGGGCAGGTCCAGCCCCGAGTCCAAGCCCGGGTCCCGATCCAGCTGCGGCCCTGAGGGACACGACGGGATAGGCGGGGCCGCCCCGCCCTCCGGGGCACGCCCGTTCCACCCAATCAGCGCCGCTGTGGCCCCCGACGTCCCGCCTCCGCGCCCGCGCGACCAATCAGCGACCTCTCAGAGGAGTGCCCCGCCTCCCACTCCTTCCCCGCCCCCCGTCCCCTGCCCTGCCGCTCGTACAACCGCGACGGACTGGAAACC
>VZRE01007527.1:267989-502134 GCA_013396775.1 Cephalopterus ornatus | reverse complement strand
GGGGGCGCCGCGCCGGGGCCCGGCCGGGCCTTCCCGCGGCTCGGCGTGAATCCCCCGGCGGCGCAGAAGTGTGTCGGGACTTTCCTGCCCTGTCCTGCGCGGAACCGCCCGGGGAGGGGAGAGGGCGCTCAGAAATTGGGGGGAATAATCGTTCCCCAAAGCTCGGCCGAGCCCTGCGGACGTGTCTTGCCGTGGAACTCTCCGTGAGGGAACCAGTTTCAGGTTTTTTCGTGCGTACGTTGAGCTGCGACTAGATTTCCTTGCTCCGGGTTTTAACCTTCCCTCGAAAGTTATTTTTGCACTGTCGGAGAACATAACTTTGCATCTCGGCTGATTAAATTCTTTTTTAGTGTTAAAGTGAAAGTTCTCTTAGAATCTGTACAATTTATTTTAGCCTCTTCGTTTTGTGCTCTGGATCAGAGCTGCGGACGTGTGTTCGTGCTGAAACCCGATAGCCGATTCACACATCTCTGTATAGTTCATCTGAGGCTCCTGCAGGATAGGAACAGAGCTCTTGTATTTCAGAGCACACTGTTTTTACGATGGGATGTCTCCGTAGTGACAACAGTGCCTCACGACAGAAGAATAAAACAAGGAAGTTGGGGAAGCTTGGAAGTGAGATATTTTATTATGGCCTACCTCTGACGATTTTTGAAATGCTTTTTTCTTCCGAAGTATGTAGTGTTGCAGTCATAACTGTGTTTTTCTCCCCAAAATCCTTTCAGCATGAAAACAATTCAGGTAGTAGGTGGAGTAGAAGAAGGTAGTAGAACAGGCTCTGACACTTAAAATGCTTGTGGTGGGCGAGTTTTGTAGTTGCTGGTGTGTTGTGCGGTGTAATGATGACTTGTTGGTAAGTGTGCTTTGTTTGGTTCCCAAATCAATTCATACTGAGGTCTAATAGCTTATTTTGGCCATAGTCTGATACATGTGGGCTCTTTGCTCAAGGGTTTTACTTTACTTGCAGAATAATCAATTCCATGGAAAATGGCTGAAAAAAAAAAACCTTAAATCCAGTGGTTTATGTAAATATGTTTTTGATATATTGCCAAAGCTTAACATCCTTTTAACATGCTTTTCTGTGCTGGTAAAATACTAATTTATCACTTTTCTTATTCTAAAAGAAGAGGATTTGGTTTTTAGAGCTGTATTTTTTTGTTGGCAAAGGATAGTGGTGGTAGATATGTTTTTTAAGAAGGCATTTTTATATAGGGATAACGAACTTTTTAATAAAGGAAAGCCTTTTGCTGCTATATCTAGTGGGTTTAATAACATCTCTGTGGATGAGGACTTTGAAAGACTGACCACACACCTTATGAAGTTATTGTGATATAATCTAAATGCAGCTGTTAACATGTTTTCACACTGAATTCTTCACTACTAAACATGTGAAAATTGTATGATATTGCAGCAATGGACCTGCAAGCAGGGTATACTTATTAAAAATAAATATGATAAATAATATTCTAAAATTAATATTTTAAAGCTCTTGAACAGACTTCTCTTTTAATATATTATTTCCGTGCATACTTACTAAAATTAAAGTGAATTATTTCTATAAATAAAATAGGAAAGGTCAGGTTCCCTGTAATGTCAGTGATACTTTTTTGCAGTATATAGGGGGTTCAGTAAGTTTGTGGAAAGGCTCACAAAAAAAGAAAGTGAAGTGCATCAGCTTTTGAAAGCTGAGAACATAAAATGAGCTATGAAGAACAAGACAGGATCTATTTTTTCCCCACTGTCTGGAAAAAGTAAGGGGAGAGAACTAGACAGAACTTGGATGAAACTATTTTAACATCTGAGTAGACTTATAAAAGCTAATGGTCATTTAATCATGTTTCCCTGGGGTGGGGGGGAAATGCTGTTGTGTTGTTGATCAGTTTCCGTACAAAGCACTGCTATTTCATTCCAATACTGACACCGCTTTTTTGTTAATGGCCAACAAACATTAAAGCCCATTTATGTGTATCGAATGAAAACGAAGAAAAATATTTTTTAACTGGAGATTACATTTACAGTCTGCCAGAGGTCTGAAACTGTCCAGATTCTGTCCCTCAGATGTTAATTACTTTGCAGATGCAAACACATTAAACCCTGTAATTCCTGTGAGCTGCTGCAGCAGCAGTGCCTCGTGTGATGGCACTGACACCCACATGCCGCATCTGTGCAGAGGAGAGGCAGGTTGGAATTGGCTGGATGGCACAAGAGCCTCACCAAGGCAGCGCAGAAACGTGTGAATTCCTGGGACTGAAAGATGAGACTTCGCATAAATTTCGGGTTGTCTGTGGTTGTTACTACTTTTCTCAGGGGGAAAGAGTTTTGTTAAATACTCTTTCTGTTCAAAAAAAGGGGCTGAAAATAGCTACAGTGCTACTGGATTCCATTGCTTTCCAAGAGCTTCTGAAACTGGGAGAAATAGCAGTAAGTTTTGTGGTATTTGAATGCCATCGTAGAAAAGTTGGGGAGGAATAGGGTGCCTAGGCACAAGGAAAAGAGATTATTTGCTTTTGATTGTTGAAGTTAAATCCATAAATAATCATTGAGATTCTCCTTTAACCGAATGCAAACTGGCTTCACATATTGCAAAGAGGAAAATTTAAAAAATTATATTTTTAACTTGTATGCTGCCTTTTTCTGCCATCTTGGAAGAGTAAATCCTGCTGAGGTACTGGGGATCTTTCTTCATGTATCCAGTATGATCGAAACTGTAGCCATATGTGTGTATGTATTTTACTTTTTTACCTGCTACCATTCTCAAAGAAGTATTTTCAGGCTGTTCTTTTTTAGTTTATTGGTTGTGAACTATAATTCTTAGGATGATGTTTAACTAAGGTGTTTACTTCTAGGGTATTTTACTAACTGAAAGTGACATATTTCTTAATTTTTTTCTCAGAATTGCATGTTGCAATGTAGGTGAAATTGGGTTTTCATACACTGTCTGTTATTTACTGGAACTGGCCATTTCTTTATTTAAAGAAGTAGCTGTTGTAAGTTACTGAAGTTTCCATTTTCTGCTGCTCTATTTCGTCAACATAATTTTCTGCTTCACTAAATCAAAATGTTATGCAGGATGACAGATGCAGTGCACTTTGTCAGAAATAAGTACTCACTAAGCACGGGAAAAGATCTTTATAGTGGAAAGCTTCCATAAAGTATTATTTGTAAATTTGAGAAGGATGTTTATTCCTGTTCGTGTGAACTTTTCTTTTTCCTTTCACTTATGTGTGATTTATGTGTTTTCTGCATTTCATTGCACTTTTTCCACAGCTCCTTTCTTCAAGGAACTAGAGAAGGAAAGGAAACAGGCAGTAAGTAGTAGAAATGGGTAAATGGGTATGTCTATGATCAGTAATATTGTGGCTATTCTGGGACTATGGTCACTGTCTTGGATTTTACTGAACTATTTCTCTTTAGGAGGAGTGGGTCTGGTCACAGATTCAAATTATGTTTTACTTAAGATTAGCTATATTTCCCCAATTTAATTTACTTTTTTTTATTTTTTTTTTATTCTAGACTTCCTGCTCTGAACTTGGCTCCTTGCAAAATGAATATTGTGTTGTTTGACAAAGATTGGACCTTCCAGTAGAATTTGGAAAGACCACTGTGCGTAAATCCAGAGCTTATTTTTCTTGAAGACTTCTGTGCAGTTTTTAAAGTTTTAATCACAATGAATTCGGGTTTATGGAGTCAAGAAAAAGCAAGTTCATCCTACTGGGAAGAACGGATCTTCTACTTGCTTCTCCAGGAGTGCAGTGTCATAGACAAGCAGACCCAAAAGCTCTTGAAGGTGCCCAAAGGTAGCATCGGGCAGTTTTTCCAAGACCGTTCTTCTGTGGGACACTCCAGAAATATTCCTTGTAAAGGCAAGAAACTGCAGATTGGATTAAAGATTCTGGAACAACCTCATGCAATCCTGTTTGTGGATGAGAAGGATGTTATAGAAATAAATGAAAAACTAGCCGAGTTGCTTTTGGCTATTACTAACTGTGAGGAAAGATACAGTCTCTTTAAAAGCAAAAGCAGGTTAGCTAAAGGCATCCAAATAGATATTGGCTCCCCTGTTAGAGTACAGCTGAGGTCAGGGGATGACAAATTTCCTGGAGTTGTTCGCTTCAGAGGACCCTTAATGCAAGAAAGGTCCCTCACAGGGATATACTTTGGAGTAGAGTTGCTGGTAAGTCTTTTGCCAAGGGGTAGTTTATACTTTATAAGATGAGCTAAAAGTCTTTGATATGAAGAGGAAGTAATAATAATTTGTTTTCTAGAAGCATAGTCACCTCTTCAGTCTTTTCATAAGTATTCTTTATTAAATACCCATGAACATGCCATATCACATCAGCCTTGTATTCTACACGTTAAATGAAGCTTGATGAGGTGCCTGAGCTGGCAGAAAGACTTGAATGTACTCTGACTCCTTCTAGCCTAGAAAAATTTAATTCATAGAAACACAGAATGATTTGGGTTGGAAGGGACCTTAAAGATTGTTCCAACCCCTGCCCCAGGCAAGGAAACCTTCCATTAGACCGTGTTGTTCATAGCCCCATCCAGTCTGGCCTTGAAAACTTCCAGGGAGGGACCTCTACAACTTCTCTGGGCAAAATGAGTAATATTCCCATTGTGGTGCATATGTGACTCTCAGATTTCTGTTGAGTGCTTTGGTTTTCCCCCACCGTGTCAGGATATGGTCCATAAATACAGGCTTGGATTTTAGGGCTGCTGTTTTTGTAGATCCCTAAAAGTCAAATGGCAACTAGTTAAGATAGAGAATGTAGCTGTTGTGTGCAAAATTAATGCCAGCCATAAGCTTTTGAAGGATTAGGTTCAGGAGAGTGCTTCTCTTGTATAGTATATTTTTCAAAGTACTCTCTAAACTTTTCCCAAACTTTGCAATTCCCACTGAGAACCTCAGGGAATAGCAGGCATAAGTGCTTCTGAAAATCGTCTCTCTTTATTTGGCATCTAAGTGGAATTTCTGAATGCTTAGCATTATGTCTAGTATGAAGTAATCTTGTCTTGATACGGCAAAAATTTGATGATGGAAGCAAGATTTGCACCTGAAGAAAACAAGCTTCTCTGAATAAAAAGGCTTCTGCTTGCAGCTACTCTCTAATCTAAGGACACCTTGCTCTTTATTCCCCTAAGATAGACAGTGTTTATATTTGCCACAAATTCTGACAAAAGAATTCTTTCAATATAAAGATAGTTCACCAGGCAAATTCTATGTAAGATTTGTCCAAAACACAGGATTATGTTACTGCTTTTTTAGCAGTCTGCTTTTGCACAAAATACATTGGGTTTTTTCTCTTTTCTTTTTTTTCCTCCTCTTCCTCCTCCGACACCCAGGAAGAAGGTCGCGGTCAGGGCTTTACTGATGGACAGTACCAAGGCAAGCAGCTTTTCAGATGCGATGAGGACTGTGGGGTTTTTGTTGCTTTGGACAAACTGGAGCTGGTGGAAGATGATGACAATGAACTGGAAAGTGACTTTGCAGCTCCAGTTGACACAATGCAGGTAGAACTTCCTCCTCTGGAGATCAACTCCAGGGTTTCTCTGAAGATAGGAGAGAGTATAGAGTATGGGACAGTTATATTCTGTGATGTCTTACCAGGAAACGAAAGTTTAGGATACGTTGTTGGAGTGGACATGGTAAGAAAATAATCTGACTTTAATAACTTCTGCATGTGTGTTAGCTAGTAAATGACATGCAATTAGAAGAAGAAACATTATCACAAGCTACTTCAGCGGAGGCTGACCTAAAATGGGAAATAAACACTTGTGTTCAAAGATGCCCCCTTGGTGGTAATTGTTTCTTGGCATCAGGTAAATGATATCCTATTTGATGCTAAAGAGTTCAGGAAAAATACTCTGGTTATTCTGAGGAGCCTCCACTGAGCTACTTGCCATGTTAGGTGTCAGTCTTGAAGTGACAGAGTCAAGTGTTTGTCTTGTGAGACTGGCTTTGTTCTGCCTGTTAAAAAAGTAGGCTGGATGTATTTTTCTTTTGTTAGCTGTTTTTAGAAGCTTTTTTTCATGTTACTGTTTTTTTTTGCTTGACTTTGTTCTACCTTAAAAGTATTGAGTTTCAAGTACAAAAGTTGATTTTTCAAGAAAATGTGAAGCTTGTAATTAAAAATATTTCTACGGACTTGAATTTTTTAAAATGAACAGCTTTCAAATTTTTGGTAGTTCAAGATTACCTTTTTGTTTTTGTAAATCAGATGCTTCCGTTTTCTTGGTTGCAGTAGCTGTTCCCTAACAATGCACTGAAGTTGTTCTGACTTGTTTATCCATAATAGCTTTTAGTAGAGGAATGCTTTTTAAAGTAGGAAATGTTTCTCAAAAGAGCAGATTTTAAGTTTACTTTTGTGTTTAAAGGCTGTAAGGTTCGACTGTTCTAAATACAAAACTTGTTACAGGAAAAAGTAGACGCTGTCAAACCTTTCGTTTTCCTACTTTTTATATTCCTAAAGACATATGTGTGTATTCTGCATGATGTAAATCTTCTCTTGGGATACATGTAACATGTCTTTCTATTTTTAGGATAATCCGATTGGAAACTGGGATGGAAGATATAATGGAATACAGCTGTGCAGTTTTGCAAGTGTTGAAAGTACACTTCTTTTGCATATCAATGATGTTATTCCAGGTATGCCCAGCTTTCTTAACCAGAAGGCAGACTTTGGTAACATCTCCACCTAGGCACAGTTATATGATTAAAACAATACTGCAAAGTTAATATCCTAAATTCACTTGAATTAGTTTAACCTTCTGTGTTATGATTCTCATCAGTTTTCCCCTCCTTTGCATTATAGTCTCACTACTAGAAAAGCTTTAATATTGAGCAAAATTCCTGTCAAATAGTATAGTATTTACAATACTGTGGAGTTGTGTGATATTAATGAATAGGTGAGTGTCTGTAGCGGGAATCTTTTGTATGGACTGTTGTTAAATTTACTCCAGAAGTTTAAATATCTTGGATCAGAAAGCTGTTCTTCCTGTTCTGGAAAGTGTATTGATAGTATTATGTGTGCAATCTGTGGGTAGATACTTGAAAATGCGTAGCAAGACTTTGGAAAAATTCACAGCAGTAATTCAAGGAATAGTATTAACTTGTAACAACTACAGTCCCTGATCCCTTTTCTGAAGAAAGCAAAGTTTATAAGTAACTTTTGCTTGGGCTCCGTTTGTAGACAGGCGCTAGTGAGCGTGAAGTCGGTAACTGTTGCCCTTGGTCTTCAATTTGACTGATTTATCTCCTACTCGCTGGTTTGGTTGAGCTGTGTGATTTTGCATGAATTTTCCTCTCTTCTCTGGAGAATTCATAGGGACTCCATTTTTGGGAGAAGAGCATTTGTTGTAAGTGTGTTGGTAGAAAATAAAGTGTAGAATTTCATGGGTCTGTTTCCTGTAATGGAAATACGCACATACATTGAAGTGTTCATGAAGTAATGGCAGACTTCAGAGCACGGTAATTGCTGATGTGATAGAAGCAAATCCTGTACACATAAAATGTTGGTTATGTGCCAAGCAAGGTTTTGCTCCACTCAGTTTTAAAGCTTATGATGACAGCCCTTTGGTTACCTTTGGAGTTGAACTTCTCTGTAACACAGTAAAAATGTAGCAAAGGGAAGCTAATACTCTTCATATACCATGTCTTAGAGACTGTGTCACAGGACAGGAGACCTCCCAAGCTTGCCTATACCTCAAGAGGTGACAAAAGTGTGTTCAATCACAGTAAGCCAAAGGCTACAGGTATGTATGGGAAGTGATTTTCTTTATTTATGTAAGAATTACAAATCTTTATTGCTTGGGGAAAAGTATTGTCTTTTCTGCCATTGGATGCTGACAGAGATGATCTTCGCTAAAGTAACTGTTGTTATATGTTGGCACGAGTTGTAGCTGTGTGGAATTGGATCAGTAATCTGTTTGCCTACTGTGAAATTTTAGTGCTTTAAAAACAAAAAAATACCTGCTGTACACTGTATCACAAATATTTTCTTATATCCATAATTTAAAGTCATGAAAAATTTGCACTTGAGAGGTATTTTCTGCCCTCTTTTCAGGTTGGGGACTTGAAATTTCAACTTGGAGGATTATGTTGGTTTGGTGTAGATTTGTAAGCTTAGAACTGTGTTTGTCTTGATGGGAGAGTTTGCTGCTTTGTGTACAGGTAGTTGGGTTTTTTTGAAAGTATAATAACAAATTTATACTATGAAATAAGAGTGTAGGTAACCTTTTCTAAGTGGAGATTAATCTCTTCATTAAAGTATGTTGTTTTCCAGGATCTACCTCTGAACCTGGAAATAGAAGCAGATCTGAAGTCTTCTACACGTTAAATGGCTCATCAGTTGACTCTCAGCCTCAAACAAAAACAAAACCCCCATGGTATATTGATGAAGGTAAAGAGAGATGCCTTCATGTAGGCATATACTTTATTTAAAAAAAACACAGAAGAAAACTAGAGTGTTTTATGTTTTTCAGATAAAACAAATATGAGATTAAATGTAAAACAGTTGGAGTATATTGCCTTAGTGGAAGGCATACTATATCATAAAAAGCATCTTGAAACCCCTATGAAAGTGTTCTCTCTCTCAGTGTGACCTGTGGTTTTATTCTGCATGTTGGAGATTACATTCTTGGCAATGTGTGTGCAGTTCTGTGGGAATACATATGTCTTGCAGGCAAAATAAAAGCTGAGGCTTGATGGAAGACATGAAGATATTCCTTATAGCCAAGTATACAGAGTAATTGTATTTTGCCTGTCTTTGTAGCTAATGTTACAGATCTAAGGGAACTATTCTGCCATGCCAGCTCATCAGTCTGGAAGGGGGGAAATAATCTAAGTGTACATGTTTTTTCAAGGTTTTTTAAAAGTTATTTCTGTAAAATCTCTCTCTGAGTTTTTAGAAGTATGAGTGCACATGCCTAAAGGATCAGTATATCTTGATTTGCTTCCAGACCTATTTTTTTTTTTGTTGATAAACTTTAGAAAAGTGTAGCTGGCTGGCGTAGTAACTGAAGGGGTTAAGAGTAAAGTAATAATGTTAATTTACAATGGAAACTATTGCAGGAGTAGCCCCTGAATTCAGTGAACTGTAAAAGAAAATGGGTTAAAATTGTTCTTGGGGGTTTTTTTAACATTTTTTTTTAGACATTAAGTTAATAAAACAGTGTGGGGAGAGCAGTTGATGAAGAAGAGGCTTTTGTTCTGTGAATACCAATTGTGTATTAGAGATCTTTCCAACTCAGGATATTTTATGATTCTATGTAGAGAGATGAGAGAAGATACAGAACACTTGTGCTAGTGTTGTGATCACATCTAGTTGTGGTCTCTTTTATCAGGCACTACATTAGTTGTGGCATATATAGACACTGATAGGTTCCTTGTGTTAGAACCAAAGTATATTGTGATAGAGTCGGGAATAAACACTCTTCCATTTGCAAATCGTGTCTGCAAGCGTTTACTCGTGTCTGTAAGCTGTGAACCAAGTCCTTTCCTCAGTCATAATGACCAATGAACTCTTCCTAGCTTTGCCTGTTACAGTCCTTGTGACTGTTTGCTCATATTCAAAGAAAAAGTTTCAAGTGAGGATGAAAAAAAGTTTTCAATCTAAACCTTCTTGTAGTTTCTGTCGAACATCTCTGTGCTCTTTGTTTCTGTTGTTTGTGGTAAATGTGGTGGGGCTGCAGCAGTGTCTCCTCGGTTATTTCTGTTTCTCCAGTGCTGCCAGGTGACAAATGTCTTCCTAAATGTCCCTCCCCAGCTCTTAGTGCTTCCCGTACAGTCACCTGTTAAATCAGATGTGGTTGCAGATGCACTTCATTGGTTTGAGAGCCAAGTCTTTCCTTTTTAAAGACGGGGGGGGGAAAAAAACCCAGCACTTACTAACATCTTGGTTTTGATTTTAACAGCTACTGAAGACCCTGCAAAATCACTTACTGATTCATCTCCTGGATTTGGGCATTCTTCCCCACCACTGCAGCCACCTTTAACAAACTCTGTGTCTACAGAAAACAGATTTCACTCCCTCCCTTTTAGCTTGACAAAAGCAACAAGTACAAATGGTACTATGGGACACAGTCCTCTCTCTTTATCTGTTCAGTCAGTCATGGGCGATGTGAATACTGCAGCTAACCAGGACAGTCCATCAACAGGAAGCCCAATTGGGAACTCACATGGTCTTGAAGCAGGTTCCTTGGCTGAAGTTAAAGAAAATCCTCCTTTCTATGGAGTAATCCGCTGGATTGGCCAGCCCCCTGGAGTAAATGAAGTATTGGCTGGACTGGAACTGGTAAATATAAATTGTAGTTCATATTAGTGTTAATTACTAGTTTTGTTTCTCAGAGCTGGTCCCTGTATGCGTTGCAAAAGCAGCCAGTCTGGGGGGATTTGCCCAAACAGGTTGTCATGTGATATCCTTAGACCTAAATTCTTCCATGAGCTCTGACTTTTGTGGCTGTCCTAAACCTTATTCTGTTAAGAGGCCCTGAGATGTCTTCATATTACAAAGGGTAATTGAATTTGTGGGACTGATCACTTCCTTGCTTTAAAGGAGTGTCCTTTTCTTACGTTATGGAGATTGTTATTGAAAAAAGCTGCCCATATTTAAAGGTCCTTTTAAATGCAAATTTATATAAAATACCCTCACTGTAGTAGTCTTGATTGAGTATCACTTTTTTGTTTGCCTGTTTGCTGGTATGCAAAAAACAAAGTTATGACTGTCAGAGCCATAACACTGGTTTTGATAATTGACAGTAGTGACATGGTTGATTTGACAGCCACATGCTTTATGTGTTTCTCTGGGCCCTTTGGAAAAGCAAACATGAATTGCTGTTCTGCACTGACATTTCTTCTGTGGCAGCTACTGCCAAGGTTGTGGATGGCTGTCAGTTAGATTAATTTGTGCTCAATTAAGAAGATGGGGTTCTTTATTTTGGGATAATGTTCAATAAAATTTCACTTAACACTGTACAATTACGTAAAACACACGCTAAGTAGATCAGAATGTGACTGGAATTCCAGCTGTTAAAAAAAAATCCTTATCCTTGCAGGTGTTTTGGATGAAGTTGGAAGCCATAGTTTGTCACAGGTGTTCTCAGACTGCACCTCAGGGTGCTGTGTGTTAACCTGTGTGCCACTCATGCATTTCTGCATTAGAGCCTAGCAGTAGACAATATACCTTAAATCATGTTCTCAGAGATAATAACTTGTTACTGTTCATACCTGGTTTGTGTTGTCTGTCCTTGATGTACATTTTGTGTGTTCCAAAGCAGGCATTTTTCTTGTGGAGCACAGTCACACTGAAAGTATTCGCACTACCCAATGCTTAGTGATTTTAAGTGAGTTGTAAAAGGTGCTTGGTAGTGCATGTGTGCTTTTTCTAAACCACAGGAGGAATCTCAATTGGATCTCCCCTCCCACCTCCCTAAGCTGCTTCTGATGAAAGTTTAAGCATGAAGAAAAAAACCTGCAACTCTTAATTTCCTCAGCAAATCCAGTTAAACAATACCTCAGTCAAAGCTTTGTATACTAAAATGCAGAAACAATGTATATCACGCTTCAGAGTACCTGAGGGGTGACTTGTGGGTAGATATTTTATCAAATGTCTTACTGCAGAATTCTAGAAATAAGAGAAATAGTGAATTGTCACTTGAATTTTCAGGAAGATGAATGTGCAGGCTGCACAGACGGAACATTTAAAGGAACTCGATACTTCACTTGTGCTCCGAAGAAAGCTCTTTTTGTTAAACTCAAAAGCTGCAGGCCAGATTCCAGGTTTGCCTCCCTGCAGCCTGTTTCCAACCAGATTGAACGCTGCAACTCTCTAGGTACCGACTTTCTGCTTATTTCTTGTTTATCAGCTGGGAACTGACCAGGGTTTTGGTTTCATTGATTCCTGCAGTAAGTTCTTTGTATTGGACACTTGAGAATCTGTACAGGTGTTACTTAAATGAGATTAATGAATAGAAGATCAGCCTGTACAGAATACAGTGATTCAGTGGATTGCTCTTTTATGCTTTAAACCAAGAAAATTTCAATATATTTAATGAAATGTCATAAAAGGAATTTTTTTATGCTGTATGTTTTTTACTTTAGAAGTTGTAAATCAATCTTGCTGAAAATGGTATTTGCAACTCCAGCAATGTGTGATTGCATTGTCAGAAATAAAGGCAGCTATTTTTCTATATAGCATCAAATTAATTTATTTTCTAAATATTAACATTAAAAAGCATGTACTTTTATGGTGGAAGTTAGTAGTGAAAAACTTTTTTTTTCCTAATTTGAAGCGTTTTAGATTTCTTGGGTCATGCTGCGACCTAGGAAAGAAAAGTGTCTGATACTTGTAAGATAGTGAGAACAGGGCATTTGTAATGAAAAGAGAACTTCATTCCTACTGGATAAAATTAATTCAGTGCTGCAGGCTTTCTGAAGCACTCTAATGTGCATTGCCAGTAAGGCCTCGTTCACTCTCTGGAACACTGAGTTTTAGCTATGATAAAATGCTTTTCTAGTCCAGAGAAGGAATGCTTACACTAAGGCAGCAACTTAGCTATAAAACATTAATAGGGAAATCTCAAGGGGGATAAAATTTGAGGCTTTAAAGTGTCTTTTGAAAAAAAAAATTTCAGCCTTTGGAGGTTACTTAAGTGAAGTGGTAGAAGAAAACACTCCTCCAAAAATGGAAAAAGAAGGTTTAGAGACAATGATTGGAAAGAAGAAAGGTATCCAGGGTCATTACAACTCCTGTTACTTAGACTCCACCTTATTCTGGTAAGTTCATAATTTGTGTAGTGGCGTCCCATGCTAGAAATGCAGAACATATGTTTGGATGACTGTGTGTAACTGTGCAGCTCCCGTGTCATGGCTGCAGCCTGACATGTTACTGTGCTCTTCCAGTGGGAGCAGGTTCTGCAGCATTCGCTGTGTAACACAGTGCTAATGCTGTCCCAGCTGCTCTGGCCCTGCTGCATCTGCTCCCTTTGACTGAGGGAGTCCCTGGCCTGTAGCTGGTTGAAGGATGAAAGACAACACAGGCTGGGGGTGGAAGGAGGGAGGCAAACACCCCTTACAGCTTATTTGCAGAATCCTGCCTGGGCAACTGGTTCTGTACTTTGCTGCAGAAAGCATACTGGGTTAGAGTGGGCTTTTGCTATTTAGTGTTGTCCCCTGTCCATAATTGCTGCTATTGGAGTTTGTTTAGTTCTTTAATTCTTCTTTGGCTTTGCTTGCTTTGTCTTACATTGCTCAGATATCTGAATGGTCGTATCTTCCAGGCTCAAAGTGACCTTCCTTCTCCTTTTTCCTTTGTAGCCTGTTTTCTTTTAGCTCTGTTTTGGACACTGTGTTACTCAGACCTAAAGAAATGAATGATGTAGAGTATTATAGTGAGACTCAAGAGCTGTTGCGGACGGAAATTGTGAATCCTCTGAGAATGTAAGTAAAGACATGAACTGGTCTCTAATCTAATATAAATTAGAGATCTCCTCCTGTGTATGCATTCCTATTGCAAATCTGAGAAGTTTGGCTTCCTGCTGCTGCCACTCTACTTGATTTATTTTTTTTTTAGTATTTTTACTTGTTCTTCATGGTAAATTTAATCAGTGCTAACTGGAAATAGTTATTCATTGTTTGGTGATAAAATATTTTTGCTAGTCTCTTATTTGGAAATAGGATCAGCATAAAGCTATTGTAAAATTTATACAGGTATGAATAAAAAAGAATTGATAAATACAAGTTAAGTTCCTTCACAACATTCTTATTTACATGTTTTTAATGCTGTTGTACTTGACAAGAAAAGTACGTGGGTTATCTTACACGGTGTTTCACAATTTAATGCATGTGGCGGGGCTTTAAAATTTCATTACTTTTACATATGATCTGCAAGTGGTCAAAACACTTTTTTTAAAGGAACTTCATATAAGCTTTGTAATTTCTTAGGCACAATGAGCAAAGGAAATGCCACAAAAATCTTCATGAAAGGTTAACTTATAATTTTTTTTGAACATGTGAATAATACAGTTGTAGTTCTGAAATTCTGTGGGCTGTCACTGAACAATTTATCACAAAGTTTTTATTTTGAATCCTGGAATCAAATGTTGGCCTCTGAACCCTTATTCTTGTAAGGGTGTGTGTACTTCTCCTGATGTGTTCCAGGGTTCTGTGCTACAGGTAGGATAGCAGGATACACACTGAGTAGCAGAAATCTCAGGTGGCTGAGATGACTGAAAGGCCTTACTACCTTTCTACCATGCTTAAAACTTTAGAGGAAAAAACTGAATGCTCAAAACCTCAGCTTCTTAGGTCAGCATTACAGCTCTGTATCTTTTTCTCAAATATTGAATTTTGTTTTTATTAACAACTCCCACAGTGCTGTTATTATGTGACATACTGAAAATGATGTATTAAGTGGTGCAAATTAGAGTGAAAACAAATCAAAAGTAATTGACAAATCAGAAGACAGTTATCCTGGTAAGTTCATGATTAAAAACACTCTAAAAGACTAAAAAAGAACATTGAGCGCTGCACTAAATTTATCCTGCATTAAGAAATCTGGAAGTCAGATTGAATATGAGAAGTCAGCACATTGTTTTGAAGAAATACTGTATGCGGTTAAAGAAGGATTTGAGAACCTGTATTTCAGCATTTAAGAGGGTGGGGTTTTTTGTGCTTCTCTGACTTGATCAAAAAGTAGCTAATAGCTTATTAAACCCCTTTATCTTAGATACGGGTATGTATGTGCTACAAAAATAATGAAACTGAGGAAAATACTTGAAAAAGTTGAGGCTGCGTCAGGATTCACTTCAGAGGAAAAAGGTAACTGGGGAGGTTTTCCTTTCTTTGAGACTTACAAGAATCATAACATGAAAGAACTGAGATACCTTGCTGTGTAATTATATCATAGTAAACCAAATAGTTTCTTGTAGTAGCAGGGTCTCTACCAGAAATTTGAGTGACCGTTGGCTGGTAGAAAGGTCTTTTCTGCTTCCTTGGGTATGTAAGGAACCCTAGCTGGATTTCTTGCCAGGATTTCTTTTATTTCCTTCCTGTGCCCCTGTAACTCCCTTCTAGCAGTTAGGGGAGAAGACTGTGATAAGGCTGGGGTCTTTGTCCTCTTTCAAAATGTCCCTTTGGTCCCTGAGGAATAAAGTTTTTCACTACCAACATTTCATTGTTACAATGGTTATTTAGTATTTTAAAAAATAAAATGTCTAAATCATGTTAGAAAAAATCAGTTCCCATCTTTTTGATCTTCTGCTGCACATAGTGATTAATTTGCATTATATTATGTAGCTGTTTCTGCTACTTTCTTTGTAAACGCTGAACACTGGAAACCAGTATTTATTGCAGTTAATACACCAGCAAACTGTGTTGGGGAGAATGGCCCTCTGGGAAGCTGCTCTTGGCTGCATTCTTGATGGGAGAACTGAGTCTCTAGTTTAGATGAAGTCTGTGGTATGGAGTGATTTTTGTGTGTTACTGTCACTACTCCTCACTGCTCTTCTGCAGATTTACTGTTTTCTTTTGAAAGCTTTTATTTCTCTGGCAAAAGTTGTGTGGTGCCAAATGATTCCTCTGAAAGACGGAGCATCTTTTTGATCTTTGCTGAGAAGCTTTGTTGCCCTGTTGAGCCTGTACGTTTTATTAGGGCCTTTTAACACCAAAAGAATAAATGGAAGCTTGCCATGAAAATATTCATAGTTTGTCGTAATCTTACTGTGTTAATAAAGCTATAAAAATTAACTGGTTTTTTTCCTATGAAAATTTTGAAAACCTTCATTATAAATGAGTCTTGAATACAAAAGCAGCTGGTTTTGCATGCTAACAAAACTTTTTTTTTCTCTCACCCCTCCAGATCCAGAAGAATTTTTGAATATTTTATTTCACCATATTCTAAGAGTTGAGCCACTGTTGAAAATAAGGTGAATCTTTTTTTTTCTTTGCTGAATTCAACTATTTGTAGAGGCTGATGTGGAGAAAGTATCTGCTGCCTTTCAAACTGAGACAACTCTTAAAACACCTTTGATTAGAATTCTGATCACCTTTGTGATTAGAATTGCTAATAGGATTCAATATAGTAAAGTTATATTGACAAATTTGACACTATTTCCTACCTTTTTTGGTAGTAGGTAGGTTTTGCCATACTGCTGTCGTTGCTCAAGCTCATGAGCATAGTTTCATGAGAGCTGGACAGAGATCCTGTGTCCTAGTGCTGTCTACTTGAGATCCTTACTGTCTTCCTGTTAATTATGCTGGAGAAGGGCTGCTGTAAGAGGACCTGCAGCAATTCTTAATGTGGCCTGCAGCTTACAGCGCCTTATTTCTGGGACAAGCTGCACAGATTGCTGAGTCGGTGCGTGAGCTGTAGAAACTGATTTGCATTTCTTCTGTTAGGCTAATGAAAATATTTCAATTGTTTGCCTTGATCAAGTTTGGTTCTCTTACTTTATCAAAATAACAGATGCTGGCATTTATGTTTGGATTCACTCAACTGTAGCACTACAAGGGTTCAGCTGCCATAGCTGAGTTTAAGTGAGGTGGGGGCTGTTGCCCACTGCTGTCATACTGTTAGCTGGCACCTGATATTCCCAGTTCCTTGCTGCATTCTGTGGCAGCTGCACCATTACAAAGCATTTTCTGTAGTTTTTCACTCCTTTCCTCATTTCAGGAATTCTGTTACTTTAATGTGCTGTGTGAGGTGTATGCGTGCCCACCGCGCGTTGTGCTCTGCAGAGATGGGAGCTCTGACACTGTCACTGAAACTTATACTGCTTTGGTTTCTTAAAGATTTCCTAAAATCAGTCCACACTTGGTACTTGACTGCCTGTCATCTAAGGCACTTTGTTTTTGGGGCGATTGTGTTTTGTTTGGGTTTGTTTGTTTTTCCTAAAGCACAGTATATTTCAATGCAGAGAGGATGCATTAATAATGGTAATTTTTAATGGTAAATTAATGGTAATTAATGATAAATGGTAATTAATAATGGTAAAATGATAAACTATTTTTTCATAAATGTTATTTTCCTAGTAAAATACAGTCATTACAGTAAGGCTTCAGAATCTGTTTTCTTTTTATTTTTTTTTTAATCTGTTTTTAGATCAGCAGGTCAGAAAGTACAAGACTGTTACTTCTATCAAATTTTTATGGACAAAAATGAGAAAGTTGGAGTCCCAACAATTCAGCAATTACTAGAGTGGTCATTCATCAACAGCAACTTGAAGTTTGCAGAGGTTGGTGACAGCTGTTGCCTTGTTAAAAGTGATGATACCTAGATATTTGCCCATTCAGCAGTGGGACAAAAGTAGAATTTGGTGTAAAAACACGTGGACATGTTGGAAATGGGAATACTATGTCAGTGGTTCAGGATGGCTACATAACAAAAATATTTTAAGGCTGACTTAATGATATGTCTCCTCTTGAACAGATCAAAGGGATTTTGGCAAAGAATTACTAAAAGCAAATTTCTTACTTACTGGCAGTAAGTTGTTTTAAGGACTAATACTTTGAGATATTTCTGACAATGGGCTACATGTATAAATAACATGAATACATTTATAACATTAGAAGTATGTCTCTAAATTTAGATAATTATTTATCTCAAGCTCATTACGTATTCTGGTATTTTACCTAGGCACCCTCTTGCCTGATTATCCAGATGCCTCGGTTTGGAAAAGACTTCAAAATGTTCAATAAAATTTTTCCATCCTTGGAATTAAATATAACAGACTTACTTGAAGATAGTAAGTATATAACATTTCATTGTGTAATGAGAGTTGCTGAGGGTGACTAACACAGTGACAGTAACTACTCCTGGTGGTTTGCTTTGCTGGTTTTTTTTTCTATTAAATATTTACCAGGATTTTTTTAATGTATTGTTTTTCTCTATTTAAAGTAATAGTTCTCTTTCCTTTTCATACTCCTTGTACACAAAAAGCCTCCCCCAATTGGAGACTAACATCTTTTTTAAAAATGCAGCTCCCAGGCAGTGCCGTATATGTGGAGGGCTCGCTATGTATGAGTGCAGAGAATGTTATGAAGACACTGATATTTCTGCTGGGAAAATCAAGCAGTTCTGCAAAACATGCAATACACAAGTAAGTGGTTATGTTTGTTATTCTGTGTGGGTTTAACCCGAGTGGTTTATGCTGTAATAATTGAAAGGGAGGAGTAAGTGAGATTTCTCCATCAGCACTACTGTAACTGCCACCCACCCAGTAAAATGTCTCCTTTGGTGACAAATCAGGAACCCCTGCAATGTGTTTATCAACATGGCAACTGCCAAATCCAGGACTGGACACAGTGGAGAAGTAGTAACTGTCTGCTTTAAATCTTAATTTATGTACATGCCCCCTTGTTAGAGTTGATAAATTCGTGACATAGAACTGCTTAGTTTCTGTTTTGTAATTGAATAAAGATGTCAGTCATGGCTTGTTTTCAAGTCTGAGCGTAGTGGAAAACTGTTGCATTAAACCTGACCTCCCTTCTAACCTTAAGTTTGAATCCTCTGGGCAACGTTGAACCACACTGGTGGAGAAAAATAGAAGGAATGTTTAGTCAGCTACTGTTACTGCAATTCCTTCTCTAATGCCATTAATCTTCTGTTCAGCAGTAATGTTCTTTTTAGGTTTGTCTGCCACTGGAACAAATAATCTTATGGGGTGTTTTTCCTTTTCTGAAACATCACTTCAACTGTAGGTTCATCTTCATCCCAAGAGACAGAGTCATAAATTCAATCCGTTGTCACTTCCTAAGGATCTGCCAGACTGGGACTGGCGGCACGGCTGCATCCCCTCCCAGAAGATGGAGTTGTTTGCAGTTCTGTGCATCGAAACCAGCCACTACGTAGCTTTTGTGAAATACGGGAGGGATGACTCCGCCTGGCTCTTCTTCGACAGCATGGCAGATCGGGATGGTAGATCTTTTATTTACTCTGTTCACCTTCTCTCTGTTTTTTTAAGTGTGTTTTAGATTTCAGTGACTGTTTCTTAAAGCTATGGGGATGTTCATATCATTTAACTTGATGTACTCAATGCTGGGTTACTAATCTTGACCCAGCTTTTCCTCAGCACATTGATTTCATGGCAGCTACTGATTTGCATAATCTGAATTTCACCTAAACTGGATACCTGAGTGAGTAGATGGTAGAGCAGCAACTGCAGAAATTTGCTAGCAGGACTCCTTATATGTGTTTCTATGCTTTGCAAATTTGGCAGAAAGAGTTAATTTTAAATAATCAACTGCAGGAATGTATTTGCAGTCTATATTTAAGTGGATGTACATGATCATCAGATAGGATGCAAATATTTTTATTGCATTTTCTTAAATGACTTACTGTAGATGTCTTTAGAATAAAAGAAATAGTCACACATTACAACATCTATGCGTTGCTTTGAATCTCTTTAGAGTTATCAGTGGAAAATTGTTACCCTGTAATAATACAAAGGTCAGTAAAACAAGTGTTCTCTTAGATACTGTTATTTAAACAGATACTGTTCAATTCTGGTGCCTGAGAAAAATAGTAATAGATGAAGTGTCAGACTCATAGTAGCAATTTTTGCATGAAGAATTCTTGAACCCTTGTGTTACAGTGTGGTTTGGCAGGGAGAGAAGAATCTTGCCTTCTGTTGAAAATGAAACTGCTTCAGGATTAAAGTCATTTTCTTACACCAACCAGAAGACAATCAGGCTTTGTTTCACAGTGTTTTAAATGTGTATGACTGAAACCTCTATTTCAGGAATTTAGATCACATGAGGTGCTGGATATATCTCCTGCTGATCTTAGGGGGGGATTTGTATCACAGATATTTTGCTTCAGCTTTTCATCATAAGTTAAAAATGTCTGCTGGGAACTGCAAGATGGATGTCCATACTTGTGTTGTTTGAATTTGCTCACTTTTAAATGGAAAATGGCCAGGAGTAAACTCTGCCTTAGTGTTGCAAGTCAGGTACAGATGGATTGTGAATTCATCAGCTGTTACCAGTTGTCATGTTACTAATAAGTTCAGTAGCATTAGAGGTGGATTATGTATTCAGGTCACTCTCCCGAAGTCGTACAGAATTGTTAGTGCTAAGGAAAACTGAAAGTTCTCCTTGGGTTTTTGTGGTGTTTGTGTGGCTGTGGTTTGTTAGTAAACACTACGAGATATCCTGACATTGTGATTTTTTGAACAATGCACTTTTTATAGAAGTTTACCCTGCAGAGGTCTAGAGGGGCATATTTAGGGGTTTTTAGAAGGCATTTTCAAGAACTGGTGATGCTGTCATAATTAAAGTACATGATAAAGAGCAGATACATGCAGATGCTATCCTAATCCATTTCTCCTTCTTTCCTTATGGTTTAAAAGGAGGTCAGAATGGCTTCAACATTCCACAAGTTACCCCATGTCCAGAAGTTGGCGAATACCTGAAGATGTCTCTAGAAGAATTACACTCACTGGATTCCAGAAAAATCCAAGGATGTGCACGAAGACTGCTCTGTGATGCTTATATGTGCATGTATCAAAGTCCCACGATGAGTTTATACAAATGAGCAGGGATCTCTGCAGAACTGAAGAAACAGTCGGGGCTCACCGGCTGTTGTGTTTGCTGCGTCCTGGGTTAGTTTCAATGCAACCGTTGCTGGCAATGGAAGAAGTTGACTATGACAGCAAAAGGATTTACTGTCCCAAAAACTACACGTGGAGTTCTGTAACTGAAGTATTTTAAGCATTTTGCACTCTAGGAAGTGTGCTTGTGTGTGTTTGTTTTATAAACAAAGTTAAGTTACTAAAACTTAAAGCTTTAAGTGCATTGATTATACACAAGCTTTTTTAAAATGTTAAAGGTGAAATTATATCAGGAGAAGTCTCCTTGGTCCATTGGGAATGTAAGGATACACGGTGTGCGTGCTCAGTGCATGTCTATGGACAGGGATGGTGATTCTCACGTGTTTCTCTACTCCCATCCTGTTTCCTCACCCTTGATCTTTTTAGTACCACAGATTCTTCTCTCGAAGAGAGAATAACTTCAGTTTTAGTAAGATAAATTTTAGACTGTTCATTACATATTAATTTTGTTCTGTTATCTGCTATATTTTTTTTCAGTTCCAAAAATTAACATTTATTTAAAAATCTGAATTCCTGTCTTCTGAAAATCAAGCACACAGACTTGCTGTGTCGTTAACTTGGAATTTTTGGAGGGGAAAAACAGGAGGAGAGAGAGGGTATTAAGGGGAAGCATAATTGCTGAAATACAAAATTAGCAATGAAAGTTAACAGATGTCTTTTTCTAAGTGTCTGTTTTTAAAGAAACAAAGCAGTCTGGAACAAAACAGCAACTATACACAAACGATTCCAGGACAAAACAATAAAATAGTGGATTGCCTCAGGGAATGTTACTGAAGTGGATTTTAGTCCTTGGTAAACAGAACTGACTTTTCTACAGTACATTAAGCTACTGCCTGGGAATGTGTTATACATCTGACTCTTCATTTCAGGATTACTGATATTAAAAGAGAATATTAAAAATCTCTGCCTGGAAAGATGAAACTATAAATAAAGGTAGATCAGAGTTTTACTGTATACCAAGTACCTGATGAAAACTAACTTGAAAAGCTGCAAAACCTGTGTTAATGTAAAATAATGTACTTCAAAGTCTGTTGGTTCCTGTTTGCAATGAAATACTGTTGTTTTAGTTGCCTTTTAGCTACTTCTGTCTACACTGACTAGCAAACATGCAACTATATATATACAGTACCATCTGGTTGTACAAATTGCATATATATGAACTGTACATTTTCAACTCTTCAGATGTTTTATATGGAAATTTCCTTTTGGGGATCAAGTCTATAGAAGGAGAGATAACAAAATATAACAGAGGAAAAGCCACTTTGAAAAAGCGACTTTTTTAAAGGCAATGGAGACTGATCCCTTGTAGAAGATGTGGTTACTTTGTTTTTCTTGGAAAACCTATAATCTTTCTTGGGACAACACTACCACAGAACAGTACTAGAGAGAGGTTTGAAAACTGCTTGAAGGACTAATCTGTGTAAAGCAAGAGGTGCTGAGGGGGTTGATCTGTTCCATTAGCTATTGCATGAAGTGTGCTCTAATTCTTCACTTTCAAGAGCAACATAATTATTAGAAGTGTCACTGTTGCTTTTGCCTCTTCGAGTCTCCTGGCTTTCACACTCCCTTGCCTTGTTTATCTAGTCTGTGCTCCTCGGCAAAACTCTCTTGTTTCAGTACTGCCCTGAGCTCTTGACCTCTTTCTCTCCTGGAAAAATTCAGTGAAGCTTTAGGTGATGGGTTCTATAACCATCTGTCAATGGATTGGTTATTGTCCATGGGCACTTGCTCAGGTACATCCCATCCTGCTCTGGGACAGCAGCTGGGATGTGTTGACAGAGATGCCCTGGAAGCATCTTGTATGTAAAGAGAGCAGGCCTTGGCTTGGCAGCTTGTGTTCCTTGATGTGAACTAGAGACCACTTGGGCTGACCAAGCAGAAGGGGTGGTAGCCCACCCTTGGCTGTGCATTAAAGAGGAAGGTTGGCCACAGCCTCCAGGTTTCTCCAGTGATGTTTTTAGAGCTATTTGCAAATCAGAGGCTGAAGGGACATGTTAAAAAAGGCATTAGTAATACAACAGACTCAACTCGCTCTCCACAAGGTTTGAGCCCCTGTTTGATCCCTTCCCTCCCCCAGCCCCACCGCCTCACTCAACCTGAAAGGAGATGCCAGTGTCTCCTCTGAACAAGGAGCAAAGGAAGGCACAAGCACAAACCTGTGTACCGATGAGACCAGTTTGAATGTCTGGATTCTTCTCTTCCCTAGCCCTGTATTTATTTTCGAGTTTTCCCAGTGAATTAATTTGATGTATCTTCCAGTGGTACCATCTTTCGCACACCCCCAGCCCCATTACATTCTTCCAGAACTTTGAGAACAGCCTTGAGACCTGCTATGGCCAGAGGACAGAAGTGGAATTGGCAGCCCTGTTAAAGTTTTCTAGATGAATAATCTTGTAGCAAAATACCCACTCTTTTTTACAACTGCAAATATCCAAGAATCTTAGTTTTTTTGGGATACGTACTCTATTATCAGAACTGACTGAACTATTTGGCTTCCTGCCTCCAATTTTCTGGTCTTTCACTAGCAAGGGAAAAGAAGTTGTATGAACTCTTCCTGTGGGACATGTAGGGAACATTCATTATCGTGCACTTGATGACAAATACTGTGTTTGGAAAGACAGGCAGTGCTTTGCAGCCTGCATTTTGTATTGTAGATTATTGCAAAATGGTTAGTTTATTGCTCACCATTTAAGAGGACAGAGAGGTCTTTTATAACATTAAAAAAAGTTTTGATAGTCTTCTTTTAATCTAAAAAGTGTAATGTACTGCACTGGATTGAAGGTGATCTGGCGATGTAAGTGAAACGTTATAGAAACTAACCCCAATTTTATTTCCTTTCTCAGGAACAGGTATTCAGACAGAAAAGTGATTTCACTGTGAAAGGAAACTTGTAAAATAACTTACATACTTATATGCAAGGGTAAGAAAGCTTTTTTTTTTTTTTAGCCTTCAGCATGTATTTGTAGGAGAATTGAATAAACTATTTTGAAGCCTGCATTTTAAGTATCTGCTGCTGGTAAATGTAATGCCCAAAGATTCCAGTGACTAAGCACCCAACATTTATGTTGTTTAATGCATTTAGAAACCTCTCAATCAGTTCTTCTCTCTCTCTTTTTTTTATATAGTGAATGTCCCCAAAAATTAATAGCGCTCTGATCATTGCTTCATGGTTTGGCTCATAAGTACTGCTGACAATGGCCTTAAGCTGTGAGTAGGAAAACACATAGACAGAATGGTTCCTGACAGCCTGTAAAAATGTAAAGTTTCATAGTACATAATCTTTCATAACTGGGAGAAAACCTGCACCCCTCTAGAACTCACCTGCTCTGCTAAACATTTTTAGAACTCGGGGTTCAGGACGGAACAAATCACTGTGCCACTAAACGCTTGCTTATTTTGAACATAGAGGATAAGGAGAAAAGGTCTTAGTTAAAGGTGATGCCTTACACATTACTAAAACAAGCAAACAAAAACCATCAAACCCCCACCCATCCAAACCCACTGTAAGGTACATCAGAATGCTTGTGTTTGGGTGGGGGAGATAATTGGAGGGAAAAAATGCAAAGATATCTATGTTAAGGTCTTTCTAGTATCTGTGATACCAATTCCGTGCTCTTGAGAATTGTAGTACTGTGTTGTACTAAACAGCCTGTGAGATTCCCATTTTCAGCAAGTACTATGTGTAACAAGAATTCCTCTTGATCATAAATGGTTCATTTCAATGCACTTATTTTTCTTGTGCACTTTATACTCCACTGACTCGCCGAACGTGCTCACCACGCTCCCTAAGGATGGCCTGTTCCCATGCAACACCAAGGCACACCATGCTGCACTCTGGAGCGGTGTGGTTTCTGAACTGAACTGGTGTAAAAAGCAGCTTGAAAGCTTTGTGTATTTTTACCACTGTAACAAAGCATGTTTTTATCTGTTCTTGATGTTTTGCTAAATAAACATCCCATGTTTTGTGCACATATAGTCTCTTAAACTTACGAAGGCTGTGTCCAAGAAGGCATTAGGGAAACAAATCGTTGGATCAGATTGCCCTTAACTAGCCTTAACTTTTTTTTTTTTTTTCCCAATGGTAAAACTGAATGAGTTGCTGCTGGAAAGGAATGTACCACATGCTCTTTCTGTGTTAATATTAATTAAAAATATTGTTCTTATGGCTCTATTCATTTCTTTGGGGCTTGGAGTTTTGGGAGTTTCATGAACAATGGATGCAGTGGTGAACTAACTTGTTTTGCATACTTTGAGAAGGATTTACGCTTACACATTTCTGTTAGTCCTTCTTCAGCATTTCTAGGAAACTCGGGAATCATACTGTATCAAATCAGGTCTAACAGTATGACTTCTGTCTTACCAGTTAGTACCTGATGCTGTAAGGGAAAACCACTGAAAAGCAGCTAGAGGTACCTGTAGTTTTCCTGGGGGAAAAAATAAAGTAATTTTTAAATGCTTAGTACACCACTTTGCTAACCCTAGTGAGCAGCTCCTCCTGGGACAATGCTGTAGCTTCATCAGTGCTGAATCCACAGCTCCTAGTTTACATACATTTTCTATATAGAAAAATACCACTACCCAGCGTTTCTAGGTTTAACTTTTTTTATTCTTATTTTCATAACAATAAGAATGAAAAAAAAGTCCTACTAGGGCCTGTAAAAGGAATTCTGTCAATTGAAGTATTTTTAAAATCTTTATCTCACTGCACATACTTAAACACGCGTCAAAGTAGTCGCAAAAGATATTTTTAGGAAATACCCACTTCCGCAGAGTAAAGGGTCGGGTTGTTTCTTAAAACTGAGGTTTTTCGTTTGCCATGAGATTGTTCTTTGCCTTTGCAGGAGCTAAAGCTGAGCCTTGCTGTGACAGCTCCCCGCTGCCGGCGGTCGCATCCCGGTTCCCCCGTTCCGCCGCACGAGGGCAGTGCCCGCTCCGGCTGCGGCTCCCGCGGGATCGACCCTCGCGCGTCTCCAGCTTTGTCATCCCGGCTCTGCAGCGCTGCCCTTGAAACTGCCTCGGGCCTGGCGCGTTAAGGGCATGTGAGGCTTTCGCAGGTGTGCGCGTTTCGCGGCTGCCCCGAGCGCAAGGCAGCGCGGTTCGGCGGGGCCGCAACTGCCCCGCGCTCGAGCCCGTGCACAGCGCAGCGAGGCCCGAGGCCGGGCAGGCTCGTCCCATCGCATCTGCGCTGCCCGTGGCTCCGCTCCCACCGGCGCACGGCAAAGCTCCCATCGTGGAAAACAGGATCCGAAGGGCACCTCTCTTTGAATGACGAAAGCAGATACTACTGGGAGACGCAAAATGCCGAGGAGATCTTGGGGCAATTGCAGCGCTCAGTGGAAGCTGATGAAAACTGAGAACAGTGTGATTGATTGGCAGTAGCGATTTTTCACACCAAAAACTTTCACGCAAAACCAAATGTCACAGAAAAGAGCCCAGCGTGAGTCACACCCCTCAGGCACTTCATGAGGAGAGAGATGTCGGGGCACAGGTTCTGAACCCACCGCTGTGGCTGCACCTCCTTCAGCCCTCCTGCTTCTCCCAGGGCTCTCCCTCAGCAATCTGCTCCCTCTCGCATAGGCCCACGGCCAACAAACAACATACTGCATTTTGTGGCCCTAATAGTCAGGTTTTGAAGCTGATTGACCTCCATATACAGAAATTTAACTGTGGTTATTGTTAGTCATTAACCAATTTTTTCAATTAATTCATTAATTGAAGGAAAAAATTGGAGTTTTTCTAACTATTGTTAGAAACTATATGTATTATTTAACTGAAAACTGAAATAATTCCATGTGTATTTTCTGTCTCTGGATACGCCTGGCTCTCTGCAGCCCCATTTGGTTGCTGGGGCTGGGGTGGGGTGGGGGCTGTGGGACTGAACCCCCTGCCCACCACATAGTGACAGCCCCCTCCTGCAGGCAGGAGCTGCCACCTGCACTGACAGCAAGGCAGCCCTGGCTTCACCACGTGCCCTGCAAACTACCTGCCTTTAGGTTTCTGATTTTTTTAGGAGTCTGTTCTTTCCATTCGCTTCATTTTTCAGCTGATTCCCTGTTCCATGAAGCAAAGAGACATCTGGGAATATAAGGATTATTGTACATATGTTACATAGAAATTTCTTTCTAAACAATATATAAATTGGCTGGATTTACCTTCGCTTTCTGATGAGACCAGTTTGCCTATGCTAGCGCTCATGTGTGAAGATGTTATTCACTAGGTAGCATCTCACATTCCACACTGCATGTTGGGGGGTTTTTTTAACCATGCAAATATCCCACCTATCAAAGTCATTTGGAAAGGTAATTTTGTTTCTGCTCATCTATTACAATAAATCAGTGAATAAATAAATTATAATGCGGCAATTAAATGTATAATGAGATGGGCAACAACCATTAATAAATGCAGAGCTAGTTGCCCAAAGGTGAACAAACTTCCCCTCTCTTCTTACAAGTCAGGTAATGATCTTTCTATGATCAAGAAACAAGCAGCTGCTAAACATGTAAAGGAAACCAAGGGATATATGGGTTCACACTATAATACTGTTCTTCAGCCTCATTATTACTGTTACATTATCAGTTCTTCTGTGACTTTTCCTCTGAATATTTAAAGACAGGGAGGGATATGCAATTATTTTTAAACATCCTTCTGCCAAATGACTGACTGAACGAACCCAACCATGTTGCTGAGGAGCTGGCTCCCTTCAGTAACCTAACTGGTACAGCACAGCTCAGTTTCAACCAGCAGAGCTATTACAAAACTGGTGATGATCTGCAGGATAATTCAAAAATTCTGAAATTTCACGGGGGGTAGAAGTCTCTTTAAAAAGAAATCAGCATTATTAAATATCTAATCTGAACAAAATTATACAAGAAGGGTATAAACTAGTGTATCTTCTAATTTTAAAAATGGCTATGAATTGTAATATCACTGGTGCTCTCAGTAGTTGATATTGCTGTAAGGAAAAAGCAGAATGATCTTAATACCTTTTTGCTCCTAAATTCTTCCTCCTGTAGTAGGTATGCTTGGGAATGCTTCATATTTCTTCAATTTCCATCTATCCTCAATATTTTTTTCCTATTCAAAATTAATTGTCAGAGAGTGATCATGTCACTGTAAGACCTTTTATTTCTTTCTTCAATAGCCCCAACAGTGGATCCCTTGTAATTTTACTCTGACTCTTTCCCAGAAGTGTGCTCATGCTCTCCATCTCTCTCTGTCTCCTCTCCATGTGTGTATTTACCCATATGTAGGCTTTACCACCTGAGATTACGTTTTTCAAAAAAGTTTGTTTTTAAAGGAATGATTGATACATTTGGTTTTGCCCCAGTCTGAGCTGACTCTGGCACACCACTAACGTGGGGTTGAGGAGACTCTGCATTGCCCAGGATATCAAGTTGTTTATCTGAAACTTTCTCATATTTAGAAGAGTACGGGTTTCCCTCCCCACTCCCCAGTCTGTTTGAGAATTTCAAGGGCAGCAGTTGGCAGAGAATTCAATGAAGCTACAGTGGTTGATTTATTGTAATAGATGGCAGGAAACAGAATTATCTTAGCAAATTAGTTTGGCTGATAGGAAAGCTGGCCAGCAGATAAGAGGCAGTGCTGATGTCTGACCTGACTTGCACGTGCTTCTGGCGGAGTTTCACCAATTCACAGTTGAGAAAGAGTTGCTACACTCAACACTTAACAGAAAGTGCTCAGAAAGAGCAAAGAAGCCCAGACACGGCCAGGAGCTGCACACAGTGTGCTCCCCGGAAGCACTGTCCTTGAGACTGTCCAGCTGCTGTGCAGTTTCTGGGTAAGGTGAGAAATATGAGCTGACCCATTTATCATTTTTATACAGTTCAGACACTCGGCAGGAGGCCGTTTCACAGGAGAAGCTGGACAAGTTTTTCAATTTGCATATTGCAGTCATGGAAGTTTAACTGTATTTATCAACCCTAATGAAATGATTTCTTTGGCTTTACACTGCTGCACCTACCTGGCTCTTTACAGCCCACCAGCAGCATGAGGGGACCTATGGCAGTCAGGTGACCTATGAAGCTTTTACTAGAGGTGAATAGTCTTACAAGGGTCTTTCATGCGGACAAAAAAAAAGGCATCTAGCTCTCCCCCAACGCTATCTACTCCCAGTTTTTCTGTTTATACTGGAGAAAGCAGAACTCTCAAAGCCTTTAATAAGTTCACAGTATATGCTATTTAGCAACGAGTGCACAGTTGAAGCAAGAGCTTGCCTGCCATACTTCATCTTGCCATGGAGCACCATAGCAAGGGTAGGAACTGTAGGACAAAAGCCTTCAGGTGACATTGTTGGTGCTTTGCTGTACAAGGTGCTCAGAAGATGTTTTTAAAGCGGGCATTAGATGTGCCTTTGACTTTATGTTGGGCTTCTGAGGAAGGCATGAACAATTTTTCATTGCAAACTGTAACTTTGCAGCAGACCCCAAAGGATCCCCCTGCAGAAACTGACAGTTTCAATGTCTTTCCTCCTTTAGAAGCAATTGCCTCCCATGCCCTGGGACACCCATAGTTTGGTCAAAGATGCTGACTCTGACCTCACAGACAAAAATTTGAGAATTTAGTGGAGCAGTTGATTTTCTGTACCAAGTCCCCCATAACCTCAAAAGTTGAGAGCTGTGGAAGAGTCCTGATCTCTGCAGATATTGGTGAAGGTGGGTGGTCAAAGCCTTGACATGTGTGGGCCACCCGGAGTAACATATTTATCAACAGTGTGTAGGAATGAGTTTTGCACTCCTTTGCTTAGTAGCATTCATGCTGTCTTTGCAGAGGCCAGGAATCCTGCTAAGGAGCCAGAACCAACAGCCACCTCTTAGTTCTTATGACAAGTGTGAGGAAATTAAATTATAAACATGAAGAGAAATACAACGATAAACATTTGGGGGAGGGAAATGAACCCTTTCTGCAAGGTAAGAACTCAGTGATAAATAGATCTGTGCATATTTCCTAGCCTCATTCCTCACTTGCCAAGTCTGATGCTATTTTCATTAGGCCATGTTACCATACATGTCATTTTATACAAAGGTGCAGTATATCACAACTGGAGGTTGAGGTGCTTGTAGTGAACACAAATGAGCTTGTAATGGTCCATCTGCTTTGATTTTATTTAGTGATCCCTCAAGGGCTGGGAGCTAGAGTGAGAATAACAATGCTTCAACCCATCTGCTATTGTAGTACCAGCTCCAGTTGAATTATCACATGTTCTGAGTGGCTGGCATATGCTGTGACATAAAGCCACAAGAAAGTGTTGCTCTCCAGCTGTTGTGTTGACAAATACTTTTCAGCCAGTCATTAAGTTCAGCTCAATAACCAGGAGGAAACTGTAGCTAAAAGTTGATTATTATTTTATTTTATTTTAAGCATTAGAAATCACTAGTATAATATATTTTATTTAAAAATGTGTCACTAAGGGCATACATTGTATATCAGCTCTAACGATAAAAAATTCTCTGTGATGCCCATAAATTTTTGTGTTATAGAATTGGATGGGCGTCTCTGTAACTGACAGTGTAAATCTTAGTAATGAGACTACAGCTAACCTTGTTTAAGTAGCAGCACATCTGAAGCTGTGTATGTATAAACTCGCTGGCTTAGTGGTGTTATGGGCCATGAACATGCCTCAGAAAGATTGTGATCTGAGGCCCCATGCAATGATGGATAACTAGATTGTCTTTAAATTGAGGAGGAAAGCAAGGAGAGACCCATGCAGAGACATGTACCTTGTGGATGCAACAGGTTCAGATGGCTCATCCGTCATTGCACCTTAACTGGGCTGCAAAGTGCGATTGCTAAAAGTGGCCATTTATTTGCCTTTATTGCCTCTTCCACTGTTGGTGGCCTGCTGAAGAGCTCAGGACACTCTGGAGATACCCTAATTTGTGCCCACACAGGCCACTTGCTTCAAAGCAGTCTTAAAAGAGTATTTGTGGCTCTCTGCAGACAATAGATTGTCCCTTTCTCCTTCTTCTCTCCACCCCGTCCTCTCAGGGCTAGGGGTATGGAATCCACCACTGTGTCTAGGAACGAATAAAAGGCATTTCCCACAGATTCAAAGGCTGATATACAGACCGATGTATGTAGGAGATGTGAGGTCCCCTGCACAGGCTAATGTTCTCTCTTTCTTGTAGATAACGCACCGAGGGACGGCACACGCCTTTTGGGCACTGCCCACCATCAAACAGACACATGTTCAATGAGAACAGAGCAAATAAAATCCGTTCTTGGTATTCAAGAACACTCTCCAGAATTCTCATCCCTAATCTGAGCCATCCCCGCTGTGGGTGGGGAAGGGGTTGGTGAGGGGTTACAACCAGAAGACACCGAAGGACGGTGCCGAGCCCCGAGTGCTGCCGCAGCCCAGGAAGGCTGGATGGGCTCTCCAGAGCATGGATGGCTCTTGTGTGCTTCTGTTACCCACTGCATTAGGGATTCAGTTCTTAAATACGACTTAGGCTTGTATTTTGCCTCAGAAAAACAATAGGCACTTTTCATACTGAAGCATTTCAGTTCTAGAGGTTTACATTTCCTATTGTACCCAAAGACCTGTGGGTGCCAGCTGTCACTGGTGCTGCCATTGTATTATGATCCCCTGGCTAGTGCAGGAATTGTTGATTACGTTGCCTTTTGAATCAGTTGATTACCATGAATAATAGGCCAAAAAGGCTGTCAGCATTTTGACTTTAACTATAACTGTTACAATTAATTATGGGTTTAATTAGCATATATGCCTAGCAGTAGAGAATATAACACTTCATGGGTAACAGATGATTCTGCAGCTGTAACATAAAGTGTGATACAGGTTGGGGTACAGATAGTTATTAATAAATGACTTCTATTGTTTGAGGTCCTTATTTATACAAATTAGCAGGCACGACATAATCAAGCCAAACTGTATAATTTATAATAATTGATTTCATTTTGACTGACCACCAGTTGGCCTACTACATGCCCTCAGAAGAAAAATAGCCCTATTAGGATAAGTTTAATCCTAAACATAGCTAATGAATCCTATTACTTTAAGGTCATATTTGAAGCTTTTGTTAATTGTCAGAACCATTTTAAATTGATTAGAGTTAAATTAAATCAATGTAATGTTTAGAAAAACAATATTTCTAATGGATGAGGCCAAGCTGACCTCGAATAAACATATTTATCAACCGATTTCAGTGAATGAGAAGGCTAGCAGCTGGGCTCATAATTCATGATTGTCTATAATATGGGAAATGTCACTATCTAGGCCATTAATTATGTCAGGTAATAAATCTGTTGCTCACAGTTGAGCATTTGCCAGTTGGGGTAACAATCCCCTAGCAAGGTTATGATGTTTAGAGACTCTCTCCTCTCCTAAACCCACACTTTACAGTAGCAGAACAACTGCACGAAACTTTAGTGGGAATGAATGTGGTGTTTCCATAACTGTCAATTACCTGACAACACGCCAGACTGTGATAACTTAGAATGGAATTGTCATTTGAAATAACAAGGGTTTTCTATGAGGAAAAAGTTTTGCTTCACTATATGACGTTTCCCAAGCTGGAGACATGAGCAGCTATTAATAGGTCTTTGCAGATCACTACTAAGAGACTGATTTCAGTAAATGTATTGTGTGGCAAGATGCATAGTGATGGTAGAAATAATTGTTTTGCACAAGCTTGAGAATGTGAGAAATTCAGAATGGGTTGACATGAACTAGGCTACGTAATGTTTCACAGGTAATGATGGGTACAGTTTAATACAACAGGATATAGGAAAAATGATACACAGAAGTAGGATCAGTTTAAGGTTAATCATGCATTCATCAGCTTAGGAAAATGTCCGGCATTATTGCAGACAAATGACAAAAAACATCTGTTCCCTGTTCAATATTTTGTCAAAGAAAAATAACAAAGATAAATTCAATTTTTCCTAAAGTAAGTGAGGAAATAGTATAAAAATGACACAGAAGTCATGAGAGAGAGAGATAAATTCTCTTTTATATCGTATTATCACAGAAGAAAAGACAAGTATAAGTAATGTATTACAATATTTCTATTGAAAAAGAATATGATAAGTGATGAAAAGTTCGCTAAATTAAAAAGAATCCGGAGCAGATCAAAAAGATTCCTACCACTTTTTGGGGTGCTTTACTTACTCCCTAGAACTAGCCTTTCCATGTTGCAGGTCAAAACAAAATGCTGTGTTCTGGTCAGCACTCTGAAGTGATGCTGTGTTTGCGGTGGGTGAAGCATCCTCTTCCTGCAGACTGTCCTGCTTTTGGAGCATCAGCTGGTTTTGTATTTCAGGCTCAGCCATAAGTTTCAACACTGAATTTGACCATTAGTCCTGAACTGTACTAATAAATGGTCATATCCTGGCAAAATTAATCAAAAGTTAATATAGTTGATCAGTCTTAGATTTTGAACATGCAAGGTACCATGTACTAGTAGGTACACACTGCACTTCCATGTACATGATCGACATTTGGTTTCATAAGTTAGATATGTCTTCATTCAACCACATCAAATAACTCTGAACAGTCACAAGTATGTTGTGAACTGGCCTTTTTTTTGCCTTAAGTGTCCAAACAGCTTCATAAAAAGTAGTTGTGAAAAAAAGTACTCAAATGCAAGTCGTAAGCTTACATACATTGTGAACAACAGATATATAAGAGTCTTTAAGTCAAAGTGGTTTCCTATGAGAAGAAGAAAATACAGCTGCTTTCTAGGTTCCCAAACAAAGCACAGCATCTTCATTAAAAAGGTTCTGCCAGCAGTTCCATGGACAGACACATGCCATAGGAAATCAGAAATATAACTAGAGGTCATCTGTCAGGACGAGACCCTTCATATGAAGCACCCAGAACTCCAGTCCATGGACAGGGTGCCTTGGTCTCTGCTGCTCCTCTTACAGAGGCTAAAGGCAACCCTCAGTCCCACATTTGCTCTCTCCTGATGGGAAATGCTTTAGTTCCCAGTGTTCAGCTTCCCTCATGAGGCTGCTCTGGGGGCTGCCCTGCCTGTGCCTCTGCTGCGCAAGAGCTGATGCAGTCGAGCACAACTCATCACAGTGGGTAAAATCCAGCTTTGCTTTCTGTTTGGGCCAGACTCTTACATTAAGCTATTTGTGTTACTAAGACAAGCCGTAGTGAAAGAGAAATTTACCCTAACACACACAAATTTCATTTACAGTGGGCTGAAGCTGCCACTTCAAATTTCCGGCAGATACTTTGCAGATACTACTTGCAATTAAGCATTTAAATAGGAATTGGTTCCATTTGTATATAACTTATCAGCAGGTTTGGAAAAATATGAGAAAATCTAACCCTCAACTGCGAAACACTGCACTGGAGAGCAGCATTAGGAAATTAAGACAATTTGTGTGTGTGACAAAGAATAAGAGACTGTGTTTGTATGGGTGTATATAATTGCTCTTTCATTTCTTGGGTAAAAGCTGTGTGTGTGTGCGCGCGCGCGCGCGTCCTTTCCTTTATGGCAAGGAAAATTGCTCTTCTAACCTGTCTTCAAAATGTAATAACTTCACTTGCAACCAACCACTGTAGACCTGGACTGGACTCTGAATTATTACTGTGAGTTGAAACATTTCTTTAACAAAACTGAGTCCTTTAATATCCCCCATCTCTGTTATTAGATGGACGAATGAATTTTACTTTGAACATAACATGTGGCATTGTCTGAAAATTGCCGGTATGAACTGAAGTTGGCAGGTATTTTCTTGCTCTCCTCGTCAGTGATTGCCATTTATTATATGTTGCACCTTTATCTGTCAAATACCGCAGAGCGCTATATTGATTTGTGTCTGCCGCAAAGCAAAGGTCACTTTGATCAACATACTACAAAACCAGAAAAAGTAGGGTTCTGACATTTCATTACCTGGGAAAAAAAGGACTAAAATAAATAAGAATATGTTTGAGAACAGAGCACTTCAATATCACAGTGTGCAGTAACTGTAATTAACAAAAGAACTGCTCTATTGAGGTTAAAGAGAAAAAAGAGAAGGCAGGTTTTCTTCCAGGGACTATTCTTTACATGACTGATTCTGTAACATTACAGCTGTGATCTTACTGAAGGGTTACATTCATTACAAATCAAATACATTTGCTTCTCAGATTCAGACTTTTAATGAGCAATAAACTCAGGAACTCTTTAGGAATCGGACAAGATTTTATAAAACTTTTAATTTTGACTAAAAACCCTAATGAGATTAGGGAATTTTTGTGTATACTCAGATGAAGACATGGTCTCTACTTTAGGAATGTAGTCTGAAGAGATAAAACAAATCACAGGAGAAAGACCTGGACCCACTGAGACATGCTGCATGCCCCAGGACCACAAGGACTGAAAGGAGGAGCCAGAAATTAAATCTGTCTCTCCATTTTCTAATTCTAGTTCCCAAGAACTTGCTTGTCTTTCAGAACCAGTACACAAAGATTTGGAAAAAAAGTGGTGTTGCAGGTGATTTGGTTTTACTTCATGCCCTGTGTCTGTTGGGGACTCCCTATATATTGTTTCCCTGGGATCAGCAGACACTTCCTTGCACCGTAAATAAAATGGAACCAACATTTCAGTGGAAATTTTTCATTCTTGCAGAAACTTCTGGTTTACATTTTTGGAATCTGCTTTTAAAATCAGTGTAGTTCCCCATTCCCTTTCCCTGCAAAAAAAACCCTGTCTTGTTGGTTTTTTTTCATAAAGTGCCTAGTTTTCCTAATAAACATTATAATTTTGCATGGTTTTTTTCCTCAGTGCCCTCAGTCCGGATCTGGTAATTCACATCCCTGGTCTTTCTAAACAGAAAAATGAATGTGTGGGCTCACAAGTACTACTGCTCTACCTGAACACAGGCAACAAAGTGGCCAGGCTGCTTTCCTGTCGTCACTGCTGGGAAGTTTTCTTTTTTCTGGCTTCATGCACAGTGTTCAGTCCTTCACCTGAAGTCACATTTGCATTGAAGCACAGCAAGCAGCTACACCTGAGAGCTCTGCTATACCTACAATCAGTAGGGTGCCCATCACAGCTTGCATGGCATATGGCAGTGCTTATCATGTCAATAACAAAGTCTGAATAATGCAATTCTTGGTTGTAATTATTTTTTATTATTATCAAGGGTCATTCCTGGCCTCTTCATCCTTTCATCTCATGTGGAATTTTGGGCTTCCTTATTAATTAAATAGCCAGTGTGATTGAATTAGCCAATTAGCTCTGCCTGAAGGGATGAGCACTGATCCAAACAAAGGGCTTGATTCCACAAACTTGTTGCTGTGAGGGAGAGTCTTGCAGGGAGCTGGCTGGCAATAGCAGGCTCCTAGGACTTGGCAAACCTGATCCCAGTTAATTTGCAATTATTAGACCACATGAAAATTTCCATTTGGATACCTTCCTACTAGGAAAGTACTGCATATCAAGCATGAAACTTTCCATAGGGTTGTTTGATTTTATTAAAAATAATGTGTTTGAAAAAAAATCGGATGTTGCTATACAGTGTTCTGCTGTTATAATAAAAACATTAGACACTGTGTTCAACTTCAGCAAGACAATGTATTTCCCTAATCCTAAACCACAGATTAAAATCCCACAGGGCAACAGGGCTGTGCATCTCTTAAGTATCTGTGCCTGAAAGGCACATTGGAAATGTATGCAAATGCAGCTCATCTCGATCCTGCTCCACTGTTCTCGCTTCCTTTTTTCCTCCCTTTATCTTGACACGTTTACTATTTCTTCTACACTGTGCTTCACTGAATAGCAGATCAAACTTCAAAGCAACTTTTAGTTTGAAATTTGTTTCCAAGCTCCTAAGCTATTCTTTTTCTGACAGCAGTGGATAAGAAATTGTCACTACCACTGGTGACATGTCATCAGGAGATACAGGAATAACAGATGTGCAGCAGTGAGATAACAGGAAGTAACTTCTTTAAAAGATTGTGTTGACATCACCAAGCATGAGAGCAGAGGTAGAATGACCCCCAGAAGGGAATCCAATCCGCTCAGCTCTTTCTGACTCACAGGTGTTTTTTCTTATTTATTTCCATACACAGACCATATTGGATTTAAAACTGTTTGAAGCAGCTGTGTTAGAATTAATAGTAACTATTAATAGGAATTAAGAAAAGGATGAATGGATTAAGCCATTAACATCAATGTTTTAAATTATGCCACTAAAATGATAAAATTATCATAAATGATAAAATGATTGCTGATGTAACTGGCATAACTGAATGCCATTAATAAGAGTCAAGAATCCTTGATTGCAATGTGAGATCAATGGGTTATGACATTTTGATGTCAGGCTGATGGATCTGACTTTCTAAATGAAGAATGACTGATTATGACTCCTCAAAAGTGTGGATCATTATCAGCATATCTAAGCAACTCTTGACACCAACTATACATAACACCCATTATGATGTGTCAGAAGTCTTTTCTTTGGGTGGGTGGCCATGATTTCTGAGGAAATTAATTGTTCTGATTACTGCAAGATATTAAAGTATATTACGTAAATCAAAATAGTGCCTGGTAACTACAGGGAAAGCGCCACAGAGGCCAAGAAAAGACAGGGATTTTTTAGCCCTTAGTGCATTTTGCATCTAACAGATGGTCCACAAGCCTATAAGAAAGCTGTTCTTTCTGATGGCAGTAAGAAAATGATACAAAGCACAACATTGGCTTCATTTTCTGCACTTTATAAAAGTCTATGAATTTTTCTTCTAAACCAGGAATGACACAGACCCACAGGAAAACAGATTTCTTGATTTCAAAGAGGGATTAGTGCTAATTACTTTTGAAACTGCCCTTCCAAAAAGATCTAACAGTATTTTATTTACAGTACATTTCAGTCCAGTCCAAAGCTTTGCTCCAGGGTGTAAACTCCTTTGTGTAAAATGGGTGTACAGTGGGTAACATGGACACTGTCATGGAGCGTACATTAGTGCAGGGCATTGTTATGGTAATAACATAATACCTGAACTGTCCGGCCCAATACCCCACTCTGTACTGAGCACTGCTTTTGAAACAAGTTGATACTATAAAAGAAAATTTTTAAAGGTATATTAAATGTGGTCTGTTCATCAATACATGGTATTTTATTGTCTCCTTCAGAATTCTTGGAAAAACTCTGAGCCACTGAAGGAAAATCAGTCACAGCAGAAGTTTTTGCCACAAGGTCTGACAGAGTGAAAACAGAAAAAAGCCAGGAAGAGACAGATTTATCTAGGGAGGCAGAGCACCCAACTGCCCTCTGCTACTGGCTTCTGAATCACTTGATGTAGGATTTAAAGGATTTCAAACGGGCATTTCAAACCACTTCAAACCACCACATTTAACATTATATTAATTTGGCTTGGGGGACATCATAATGTATTGACTTTCCATCTAGAAGACTAAGATATTAGACAATTACTAGCTCAAGAATATCGCTAATTCTGCCAAGTCTTGCCAATTATTTTGTGTCCCAAAGGACAAGGAGTACAGAAAAAGCTCCATATAAATATTCTTTTAAACCAGTGAAGGATCTACTGGAAAAGAATTTTTTCCCCTTACTGGAAAAGAGTTGGCGTCTGGACGAAATTAGGTTCTTTCGGGTAGGGATTTACTTTGGCATGCTTCTAGTACGAGTTGGACTTTCACCTGTGGATCAATTTTGGAATAATCAAATCTTAAAAATAACTAACAATTACTTAATAAATAGAACCTATTACCAAATTCCTCTCTGCTTTGGAAGGTCAGTGAATTCTTAAGCAAACCATGATGCAGGCACACCATTTTGTTTGTGGCTGGAGTTCGTGTGCCAGGATGGTGCTTGAGAGGTGGTGATTTCCAGCAACTCACTGTGCACATCATTCTCCCATTTCCTACAGCTAAATAAGACATCTCTGCTGCTTTTGGGAAGGAATATGAACATATGTGGTATTGACTAATACATGAGTCACAATTTGCTCCTGCTCTGAACTAGGCCCAAACACACACAAACAGCTCTTGTTACACTTTGATCTGTCCTTGTTTTATGCCTGCACTGAGTGGGGCAAGTGATTACAGTGGAGATCTGTTCTGGATCTCTGTTGTTGGAACACCACCAGCCAGCAACATCCAGAGTTTCATCAGCATAAATCCATCTAATTAAGAGCTAGTGTTTTCAGGAGGACCATTGCTTGGTACTTTGTCAGATCCTAAGAAATTTCCTGATGTTACATCATCATATCATTGCAGAGAAATCCTAGTAAGCAAAGACAGGATCAGGGCCTAAGTGTCAATTCAAAGTCATAGCCCTCTAGGTTGTTATTTTTTTAATTCAGTTTCTTTTGTGGGACAAGAAAAACAAAAATTGGAAAATCTGCCCACATCTGGTAGGTCTGATGTGATCAACAGCTCATAATCTGCAAACTGAAGCCTTCCAAGCAGATTATCAATTACTGAATTTAAACCAAAATTTTTCTTCATACCTAGTGGAGAAGTCTGTTACAATTTAGTGGTGAAGCTACAGAATATTAATAGTGGGTTTATAGAAATTGCCCTGTACATCTACAGACTTCACTGTCGCATGTTGTCCAGCTGTGGCAGTATGAATGCTTTGTAGAAGAGAACACGCTTCTCCATAATTTTTACAAACAGAGAGAGATTGAATCTGTTTATAGCAGCCTCAACACTGGAGCTCCTGGAGAGCTGCAGAGACCTTGTGCTCCCCCAAGAGCATTTGCAGGCTCCTCTCACATCCCTGCCCAGCACATCCCTTTGTTCTTCTGGCTCCCAAACCTTCCGCTGGGTGGGGCATCCCCTGATGCCTGCTGTCACAGGGTGTGCCGTCCTTCTGGAGCTGTGTAGCTGGTATTTGCTTAAAAAGTCCCTGAGACAATGACAAAATCCTCCACACACATTGCTAAAATTCAGCCACATGCCGTTTCTCCACGATTGCTTCCCTTCCAGCTGCTGCATATTCATTTTTAATTATTTAGTATTTCTTCTTTTTGGTTTTACCTATCTCTGGAATGCTTCTGTATATTTTTTTATTCTGTAAAATCAGGGAATCAATAGTCAATGAAGTGTCTGAAATGTCTGGTCATGAAGGGGAGTAGCAGGGCTGTTTGGGTTGAGCTCACTAATACACAGCCAAAACTGCCTGACACCACATGCTGAAAAAGGGCAGAGCTTATCATATATGCTGAGCATCACTGGAGACACTGTGGAGATACTTACTAGAAAAGAAGACAACTTCATGTACTGCTCAGACTGTAAAAAATGCAAAAGAAAAAAATTAAAAGCCACCTACTACTGTTAAAGTTTGGGGTTTTTTTAAATACTTTTCTCCATAACTATTCAAGTTCCTTAACTTAATATGGCTCATTTGCAAGTGATAGTTTGGTTTTTTGCATTACTTGATGGCTATCTACTTGGCATATATATGTTACAGCTCAACAAACAGAAAACAAAAAATAACCTGTGCATAAAAATGCACATCAATGGATTTTTAGCATGATGTGTGGGTTTAATACTTAGGAAAGCAGTATTTCAATGATGTGATTCTGTAACTGGGTTCCACAGAGCCCTCCTGGTCCATGAAACTGCATGGCATTACTTGCCAGGGACACCAAGGAATGTGTTCATTCCAATCTGCCGTGTGCACGCAGAGGGCAGAGATAATGGAAGATGAACAGGGAGGTGCAGCTTTAGATCACAGACGTTTTCATTGGAATTTATACATAGGTCCACAAACATCCAAATGCAGGACCAAGTCTAAGTTTCTAAACAAGTAAGGCTGGCTTGGAACTGTATTCCAAGTTCATTGTACTTTCCAGGATGAAGTATCTTTATACGTGCCAGTAAATTTTAATAAAAGCAGATTTAGAAAAATCCCAAGTCCTCAGCTTATTGAGTGAGGAGCTCACTCCTAGACACCCAGTTTCCAGTTTTAGGATGTATTTGGCTCTCAAACTTCCAGGGAAATATGAGCTCAGAGTGACCAAAGCAGCTACTTTGATCTGCAGAGCACTTGGGACAATTACCTTATTGCCTTATTCATTCCTCTAAGGTGTTAACCCAGACACCCAGGAATGGTAATTTAGATGTCATGAGGAGTTATTGAACTCCTCATGTAAGAAAGATCTGTACAATTTGCTGTGAGTGACATCTCATCTTAGTGTCACAAGGGGGTGATAGCTGGATGATAATGCCACTTACTTGTTTCTTCCCCCATTAAAAAGAAGAAAAACGTAGCAAAACAGGGAAGTTCCTAGCAAAGTATCACAGTCATTTGTTATATTAATAATTATTTTTTATTTTTCAGACTGTAAGAATGTTTTGGTCTTGGTGCTGTACAACTGAGGAACTAAAGATGACCCTTTCTTCAAAAAGCTTTCAAAGAAAAACTGCTAGCCACAGAAAGATGGACTAACGCAGTCCTGGTCAATATAGTTGTCTGTGATTTGCATGGCATAAAATGAGTGCCAGTTCTGGTTAATTGGGCTTGGTTTGAAAGCTGGAAGAGTAGCACTGCCAGCATGAGCTGGAGAACAAGTCAAAGACAGGATAGAGCTGCGTAATTATCACAAGAGTTGGCGACAAACGGAAGATTCTCCTCTGCAGCAAAGAAGTTCCTGCTCTCTTCCCATCCTGATTCCCATTTTTTGTTAGGATGAGGGTCTGAAGAAATGAAGAGTAGTAGTATCTTAAATAAAAACATAAAACTCTTGTTCATATAACTAGAAAAGGCTTTCACCACTGCACTGATGCAGTAATCTGAAAGGAGTGCTGCTTCTCAAAGAGGCAAAGTTAAGTGTAAGATCGGGAGAAGAAGGCCAGTTTCAGTTTTAGGATATAAACTCTTATTCCATGAAAATTCCTTCTAGGCACTTATTCAGACCAATGAAGAAGCAAAAAAGTAATCCATGGACTAATACTTAGGCCATCACTTGAGTGTTTCAAGGCTATAACTTAGAGATGTGATTTTCCCCACCCCCCATCCCATCCCACAGAAAACTTGTGATTTTATGTGCTTTTTTATGCATGTATTAAACAAATGGCACAGCTGAATAGCTTTTCTTAAAAACTGGACACTCACCAAAAAGAAGTTTGCCAGCACAGACAATTAGGCTTTCTTCTTTTAACAATAGATTGACTGACTGGCACATTTGAAATGCGAGCGTATTTTTTATTCCTCCGTTCACCCTTTGAGCTGATAAACATGAACAATGGGAAACAGCTGGGACAGGAAAACATTTTAGTTTGTATTTTCAAAGCAAGCAAGAAATAAACCCATCAGTGGGAGCCAGATCACATCTTCTGCCTTAGGGGTAGTCAGCAATTGGGGGGAAAAATACGATCCATATTTTTAATCAAACATTACATATTTATTAATGTGCAGCTGGCCTATTGTGTGCATGATTTTTTTTCTTTAACGCTGTGCTGCGTCCGTCAGCCTGACATTGTTCTGTAACTGACATTACTCTATAAGGATCTGGAAATGCACAGATTTAATAGGAATCATTGAGACAATTGCTTTCTGTATTATTAGGTCTGTGTGACGTAGGTACCATCTGAAATTCAATTTTAGCAGAAAAATAAGATATTGTTCTATCAAGGCAATTTTGTGCACCTGTGATACAGTAAGAACATACACCCCCACCCTCCTATTTTCCTCCTCACTCATCTAACTTCACGGCCATTTAATGATATGTGCCACTCTTTTGTTAAAAATGTTTGGCCAAATGTATTTTGATGCTTATTGAGATTAAACTTTCAGTACATCTCCCTGGTAGCAAAGGTTGGGCTGTTCATTAGTTGGAGGTTTGGCCTTGTCAGGTTCCATTGACTGCTGGCTAAAAGGATCACTTTATCATCATTTGTCTGCAATGGAGACAGTCTTTATTCAGCCTTGATTCCTCTGGGGTCACAGCTGTCATAACTTCACTTGCTTTATAATGCAGACCCCAGTTTTGTAATCCCCTTAGGTAATTGTCTAATAGATTCAGTTTACCTTAATATAGGTAATATGTTATTTACAAAGAAGTACAAGGGACAATATTGCTTAAAAACATCCTCCTCCTAAACTACTGCTTGGGATCAGGCATTCGAAAATTATGTGAAACTCAGTTCTCATTTTGAACTCAAAAGGGCAACATACCTTTTTTTTTTTTCCTGAGTTTTACTCTGATCCTTCTGCTGCAAATCTCTAGATCGAACCCTCAGGCCTGCTTTTCCACTGGTGAAAGTTGAGATAACTCTGCAGCTTTTGATAAGGCTCTTGGTGTTTTGGAGAATAAGGCCTTCATTTGTTCTTATTGTTCAGATCCTGTATCTGAAAGAAGTCTGGGGAGTTGAGCTTGTCTTAATTTATTTTTGGGGATTACTTTGGTTTTGAGATTTATTGCGACACACCAAAAATGTTCGACACAGAATGTACAAAGATATTTCAGCACAAACAACATATTTCATGCTTTTTTGGTTCTCTTTTCTTTAGCTGTGTGAAACTGCTGCCACCATCCCTGTCATTACATAACAGGATTTTCCTCAAAAACATACCACTACAGTGGGTGATGCAGGACATTCTCTTGCTAGGTTTCAATGGGAGCCAACACAAACAAAGGAATACTGCAGTTCACAGATTTCACAGAATATTCTGAGTGGGGAGGGACCTTACAAGGATCATTGAGTACAAAGATTCTCTTAAGAGAATGGCCCATACAGGGATTGAAGCCACAGAACCTTGGTTGTTATTAGCACCTTGCTCTAACCAGCAGAGCTAGTTCCCTCCCAACACCACACTGAGAACACCATTTGCTCCACTTTAAGCCTCAGGCTTCTGGTTCATTCCTGGGCCAAGCCCTAGGTATTAGTCCAGTGCTTTGCCTGCAGGAGAAGCAGGACTGACGGCCAGGGACTGTGCAGCACTGACAGGCAGACAACATGCAGGCTCCATTAGACGGGAATGCTCTTTGAAAGGTGGCATCTCCTGAAGCGTTCTGGAATATCAACAGTGGAGTGAGTACATCTTCTGTGCCAACATTTTATATGCTGAAAACTACAGTTTAATTTACCTCGAAACAAAAAGTTTGAGTCTAAAGTTCAGGAGGAAAGTCATACTTTCCTTTGCATTTGTGGAAGTTTGTGGAATATTCCCACACCTTCCTCTGTAGGAGGATCCAGAAACCAAATCCTCTACACTTTTTCTGGCTATTTCTTTTTCAAACTGTTTCCAGAATGAGTGTCTTTATTTTTGAAACGAAACATATATTCTATCAATGGCATATTCTCACAGTAAAGTTTCTTTCAAATTCCACTCAGTCATACCTTGTGTGTGCATTTATGCACTAGCATATGTTGAATTTCCCAGCTAATATCTTAACTAGGAGTTGATTTTCATTTAAGCTTCTAATTCAATGCCACAACTGATTGCACTGCAATATCTTAATTACAGTTGGAGGTTGATAAGTAAACAAGCCATAATGCTGTGGAAAGTTACCTTTTAAATATTAGCTTTCATTTATTTTTTATTACTTTTTTCACAAATATCTTCTATATATGAAATTAATTCAAGCTGGTTATAGAGAAAATAAATATTACATAGGGGGAAAAAAAGCAATCAAACAACCCCACAACCCCCAACACAATCTTTTAAAGAATTGCATAAAAACTGGATATAAACGCCTGTTTCTATGTGTACTTCTGCACCATCCATGAAAACAGTCTTAAAGACAACTCATCTTACAAAGGAAAATGTCACTAGATATAGTGTTGATCATTAGGTGAACTACAGTGCATTCGTCTGCTTGTACCCCACTTTGATTACTATACAGCAAAGATGGCCACAAGCACTCAGAAAGTTTTATTGAGGTTTAAATCTTCATTCAAATGATGTAAAGGGGCATTGAATGAAGATTTAGAACTCTATAAAGCTGCTTGGCAGTGTCTGTGGCAATCTATGCCACATAAAAACTGAAATGCTTCTACTTTCTTATTGAAACATTTCTACTGTAATTCTTTAATATTAGGTAGCAGCCACAGTGTTGGGACATTACCACATCTGGGAGTATTTCTCTTACCAAGGCATTTGCCTGCCATCAATTGTGCAGGATATTATAGAACGTACACACTGTTGATGTCTAGGACATAATGGAAGAGGAATTGTTACTGCAATTACATATTATTATGCTTTTCAGAAGATAATGTGGGTTCATTCATGTGAGTATTTTGAACTAGCAAATACCCTAATTGCTTACATGTCTGTTATAATCCTAAATCCAGTTGACATATCTGATGTACTGTTGCATTTTAATCTCCTCTGACCTGCAAGAACTGTGCAAACAAGGAACACAAGTGTCTTGCACATTGCCTTTGCAGTTTTGGTCTAAGAAAACACCCAGGGGAATAGAGAGACAGAACACTGTAACCAAGTGCACTTTTTTCAGGAACGTAGAATTAGCCTGTGCAAGAGCAGGATAAGTGCAAATGATCTGATTATGCTGTAATGACAAATTTATAAAACGAAGAGTGTGTGCATTGTTTCAACTGTCCTTTCACAACATATTGGAGTGACAGGGAATGTGTGGCAAATTATTCACCCATTCACTTAACCAGAAAACAAAGGGAGATGATTAAGAAACATCAGTATTCGGAAGCAGCAATCAAACTGACCCTGCCAAGGAGTGAAGAACAGCAAGCCCAGCCAAAAAATGCTGCAGTCGTCTCGCTTTGTAACTGCAGGTTCATGACCAGCATTGTTTCACAGACTCTCTTCAGGTAGCAAGTAGGGCAACAGAGATAACAACGGCTCCCTGCACGGGAACAGCACGGTGCCTATGGTATTCTTGTGTTCACATTGAGTGACAGAAAACGTTTGGAGAAAAGATGTGTGCTTTTATAAATTCTTGCTTAATAATCCACTAGAGGGAGCTTACGTATAACCCCTGCTAGGCCAATTATGCCAGAGCTTGGTTTTGCATAATTGACGAAGATGAGGTAGTTATGAGAGGGGTACCTGCTCTGCTGTTCTTTTCTCCACCTGTCACCTTGGGGCTCAGGAGTGGCATTTTTGAAGCCTCCAGTTCCAACCAAAATAGCAATTTGCTTTTTTTTCAAGTGGAAGCAGCATTCTTGTTGGCATTAGGTAAGATTCACCTTCAGCATCTCCAGACCCGAACCTGCAAAGGAGCAGCCACTGCTGAGTGAGGATTAAAGCATTAGCAAGGTTTAACTTAACCTATCCTCTGTCTTTGGCTATTTCAACTCTGACTGTAAAACAGTAATTCCATCGCTATGATTCCCACAGAAGAAACTGGCAAACTACCTGGATTGCAGATGTTGCTTCCTTTTTATTTCAGTGGGACTTTCAGCTTTCAGCACAGCGTTTGCCTGGGAGTGCTCGCTTTCCAAGTGGAAACTCTGTATTCTTTCACTGGGAGGCAGCTGGTATGAAATTTGGTGTCCTTCACAATATTTGACATGCAAACGCCTTCAACTATTTCCTATGATTTTAACTAACAAAAGACAGGTGTAGCTCTGTCATATCAGAACTATGAACTTTAGTAGCAGAGATGCACTTGCAATTACAATTCTCGCCAAATCTAGAGATAACACAGTTTCAAGATACATACCCACACAGCACAGTCTAGCTAAGTAGTCAGATACACTATCAAAAAGCTTATCATAAAACTTGAAATTGCTGTATCCTTTACACTCATTTTGTTGCCTTTTTTTCTTTCCTTTTTTTTCTGTTGGAAGAGAAAACTTATGACTACACTTCAGCTGTCACCAGCTTTCAAGGTTATACTGATAGGAATGAGAAACATATTCCTAATCTGCATACCAATGCATTGAGAATGCAAAGGCAGGCTTTTTGCCATTGAATAGATGATGATAAGGTCTTAAGTCTTTTGAATTTCTTGTGTTGTACTTGTATTATCATATGATTTCTTAAGCTAGGAATGAATATGTAAATTTCTTGCCACTGACTTGCTCCAAAATAATGGACATTACACTTGCACAGTGGCAATTCAGAGTGTAAAATTGATTAATATTTGTTTTCAAAATGACATGCAATGATGTATGGATCCTTTTACAACTTAAATTAATACTTTAAAGAGATGAATGGTCTCTACAGAGGATGTTAAAGTTCAAGCTGAAAAATTTGCATATTTATATTACAACCAACTGATAATAATTGTCGAAACAGAATGTAATGTGGTTCGTTTTTCATTTTAATCTGGTTGTACTCAAACACAGGACCTCATTAACTTCCAGCAACTAATACAGCATTATCAGTCCCCATAAAACAGGCTTGCCTTGAATTTATGAATTTCAAAGACTGTTTCCAGTGGTGAATCCCTGTTAAACACTGGGTCAGTCACTAGCATGTGAACTCCATGTCATGTGCTGCAGAAGCATGAAAGTTACCTGAGAAAAGTGCTTGAGAATCCCATGGCCAGTTACCTACTTGCTAGCTGACACCTGGAGCCAAAATTAAGGTGTGACATAGACATCTTGCCTTTGGTAGCTCACTCAAAGTTGGAATTTTTTCCTTTGAATGACCAAAGTCAAGAAACGTAACTCCTTGAACTGACTAGGTTAGGTAATATCCTATAAAATTAAAAAAAAAGAAAAAAAAAGAGCAAGATATTTTTCTTTAAGATTTAAGTTTTCTAACAGGAAAACGCAGAACTTTTGATAGAGTAAATAAATAAACTTGGAAGATACTGAGGGTACAGCCCAAGGAAATACTATTCCACTTGTATCATAAAATAAGGGTTCTATCAACATGTCTTAGGTAGTACATTATAGGTATTCTTTTAGCAGATGTATCAGGAAACCTGTACAGTACATCTCTCTAAGAATGGAGAGTTACCAAGAACCTTCACAGGTCTGTGAATTTCTTGTAAAATGGATATTGAATCTTCTAATAATGATGCTTATCTCTTTAGTTCACCAAAAGTTGATGGTTATAAAAAGAGGAGGTATTGCTTCAACTTTTTTTAAAATATTTCCACATAAGTGCTAATAAAAGGATGGTGTGATTAGCTTATTTCTATCAACCAAATTACCTAGGAGAAAATAATAAACTACTTTTTCTATACCATCTCATATTTTGACAGCTAATATGAACTAAAATTCCATAGGCCTAGGAACTCACATTGACCCATCTGTTCAAGAGATCTGGTGTATGGCTGGTCTGGGAGGGTGGGAAAGCAAATGTAACTTTCCTTTAATACTATAACAGCTCCAAGTAACTCGGGACTCAAAAGGGCTGTCTGACAGCTGGCAGTAGCTGGAGTACGGATGCATTTGCAATCTCCTAACTGTATTTCGACAGGGAAGAGGGTAACATTCCTAAACTAACTTCCTGTAGCCCAGATGTTGTCTTCAGGCAAAGAGCAGGTCACTTAGATCAGTCCCATGGCTGCTTTGTTCAGTACTGGGAAAGTCCCGAGAGGCTGAGAAAAAGAGAAGGAACACTACAGAAACTCTGTAAAGGAAGTAAATGTATACTTTGCTAATAAGAATAACAAGAACTTTTATTTAAATTAATTAAAAGATCTAAAATGTCAATACCTAGCATTATAAGTATTATTTCCTAAGAAGCCATCCAGATTTTCCATTATAATCTCACAAAACCTGTTTTGTAGATATTCCTATAAGCTGAAAAACACCTGAAGGACAATCTGTTCCAGCAGCACAGTGAATGGACATTCATTTGTTGCAACTTTATAATTTGACTCTTTGGATGCTCCTCGCAAAATGGGTCCACAGAATAGGCCAGTGAGATGGCTTGTTGAATTCCCAAATTTGTTATTGAATAAAAGCTGTGTTGCATCCAAGCCACCAAAAACTTAAAAACAAAATCAAAAAAAGGACAGGTAATGTAGTGAAGCCTCTCCTCCAGCTCATGAACTCACAGATCCTACATGTTGGGAACTAAAGGATGTCTAAATAATTGATTTTTCATCGTGAAGGGAATTCACCTTCCTACAGAGCTCTGCAGTGGAATCTGTAGTGTAATATATTCATAACTGACTTAGAAAAATGAAGGAGTGCATATTCTGGAGACAATTTAACATCTAGGAGAATATTACCTAGGACAGTGAAAACATAAACTGATCAAGACTTGGTGAAGAATCTCTGAGCAACTTGTTAATAAAATGGCTGAAGAGACGGAGATGCTGACAAAAGCAAACATTGCACAGGTGGGGGGAAGGGAAGAGAAAACAATACCCCAAACCAGAAACACAGTATGCAACCCTAAATAATTTATTATCACTTAGCAAAGTGGGAGAGTAATTATGGACAGTAAACATTAATTCAATGCTTAGGCGAGGAATGGAAAAACATATATACACAGCACCCCCGATTCATGAATACTTCTCAGTGTTTGGTCTCAAACACGGTATTACAGAAATAACATAGAGAAAAATAATAATGACAACAATGTGTTTGAATGTTTTTTGAAAAATTAATTAGATAAGATTCCTTTGATTAGGACAGGAAAGCTTAAGAGAGAATTTGTGAGGAATCTATAAAAACGTGCTTTAACATGGAAAAGATGAATTGGGAATAAAGTCACCATTTCTCATACTACATCAGTTAGGGATCAATCTGGGAAATTATAAAACAGCAGGTATATAGAAATATATTTCTTTTTATGTGTTTCCTACTTTATCAAAACATATATTTGGATGTTACAATTGTGTTCAGAAGGTCATTGGAGAAAATTCAAATAAGAAATGTCCATCAGAAATTCTTAAACACAATGATGCAGATATAAAGAGCAGTCCCTGAACTCCAAACTGCTGGAGATAGTAAGACTGCAATGAGGAAAGCTTCATTTCATTGCTCCAGCCTTATGCCTGTTTTTGCAAACATCTGCAGGAGACAGGATGTAGGGCTTGCACAGCCACTGCTGTGCTCCGATGGGCTGACGGAATGGCACAGAACAGGAACACAGGAACGTTTGTTCTACTCCAGTCACAGCTCGGTAGATCACAGAATAGTTTGGTTTTCAACCCCACCAACCATACTGGCAAATTTTCTTACTGTAGCAAAATTCTTTGCCAGTGAAACTGGGCTTTTCAAGTACAAGTTCCAGCAATCCCTGTGAGGCAACGAGGGTGAGTTAAGCCATCAGAAATATATATTTACACGTGGAAATTGTTAGCAATACCACTCTTCTTTTCCCCAGAGACAGCTCCATTGCAAGAGCCTTGGAAAACACATGCACACACACACACACACAGAGGAAGAAACAATCAATAGATACACTTAGAAAGCCTGTTATACCATGTTGTGCTTCATGGATTTTGATAATATCAATCATAATTGAGTTAGATATAATCCATCTGACTTTCAGTGTGCTGGGGTCAGCCGGGGACGCAATGCCTCACTTCACATCAATTACCACATATAGTAAGGTGGTGGTAAGCAATTCCAGTTGATAGTTTGCAGCTATAAATAATTATATGGCAATAGTAGTAAAGCTGGCTCTTGGGCACAATACAGAATCATGAATTTTCATTTACTTATATCTCAGAAGCTGTTAGGCCTACTGGTTTGAAATGTGAACCCCTGATTAGGTATATCAGTCTTTCTATTAATACAGTATATGCAGCTGGCAGATGCTTTTGAGTAAACATTTTATACTTTCTCTTATTTCCTGAGAATATTTTAATTACAAATATGACCACATGATACATAAGGATTGATTACAAATTGCAATGACAAAGCAAACTTGGTTTCATTCTCCCTTATTACCATGTTTCATCTTTCATTCAGTTTAGGGCCTATCCCATCCAAGTCTCTGCAGGATTTCAGTAAGATGTTTTTTGTGTGCTGTATAATAAATTCTCAGCAATTTGAAAACATACATAGTAAAGGAGGTTTATTAATCAGAAGAGTGCAGAAAGGTTGCAAAAAAATCAAAGATCTTATTTACTTCCTTGCTTTGCCTGGACACCTGTTCCTTTTAAAATTCTGCTCTTTATGACATACTCTGTATTTTAAGAAGATTAGTCAACAGAGGCAGAGTGGACATAGAGTCAGATCAGGAATAAGGTAGGAGTATGGAATGGAGTTTAGCTGATTTAAATGTGAAGATCAGAAAAGAACCAGGCTGAGGGACACCTAAGGAAGGCTGGACAAGTACATTAAAAACAGGATGATGAAGCAGAGAACTGGAGGAATTACAAAAGCCCAGTCTTCCTAACCATGGAGGTATCTCTACGGCCCATAAAAATGCAACAGAATTCACTTGAAGTTTTAAAAGCAATATGAAAGTGGGGGTTGGGAAGTGTGAAGATTCAGGAGAGTCTGATAATTAGATAATTCATTTGCCTTTGAAAAAACACCTACTGACACAAATTTAACAGTCAAACCTTTTCCCAAAAGTGAGGAATATTTGGGGATGGGGGCTGAGGGAGTCTCCATGTCCACTCCTACATGTGGCATGGATAAGAAATTAAATACCCTAATAAAGTCACATTTTGGATGTTTTTCTACATCTGAACTGTACTGAAATTTTAAGGAACACCTACTACATATAGCAAAGCTGTTACAGACTAAGAATTTGGTTCAAAATGAGCAAAGAATCACAGCCTCCCAGTACTTGTCTACTGGGAACTTATATTCTTGACACTTGAAAAAATTAAGCTTTACACTATCTTAGGGAGAGTGTCTTGTTAAATAGTGCTTAGATTCTCTGCAGAACTAACACACTGTGATTCAGTGATTCTTGGCTTATCAGAAGGTGGACAAGGCTGTGAAAGTGAAACATACTGGTCTGTGGTCATTTGTTCATGTACCACATCCATCTGACAAGAAGAAACCCATCACAACCAGCAGCTTCTGCCATACGCTGTATTTCACCATCGATCACAGAATGAGGATAGGAACATTTCACGCTCTCTCCTAGAGATTTCTGTGGTAGAACAGGGGCTAATTTCACTGGTAAGCTTATTTTCAGAAGTGAACATGGAGAGCACTCCCACAGAACACAGTTTACAGAATTGCTGGGGCTGGAGCTGCTGTACAGGACACGATGACAGCAATCAGATGCAGTGAAATGGGGCAGCAATGGCTGTGCAACACCAGGAAGGATTTAACAGTGAAGAACAGAAAAAAGATGCACCATCAGCAAGATGTTACCATGGGACCTCCATTTTAGGAAAGCCTTTCTCTTTCTTGCATCCTGACCTGAAGACCAATTGTGAAAACCATTAGCATTTTGAACAGTAAGGGAAATCAAAAAATGTTCAGTAACCTGAAAAAGAATTCATTTAGGAAAAATACTTCTAAACAGGAGGAAGATTGAATGCATAAATGCTGTCGTAGATATTTGAACAAGAGTCAATGATATAAAGAAAAGGCAGATTACACGTGCCAAAGGAATGCACAGTTGCCACTAATACTAGATAAATCACTGAAAATACATTTGAATAAAAAAGGGAAGACTTGCTGGATGATCAGGTGAGAACTATATCCTTAATTATGATTTGATAGGATAGATCTAATTTTATTAATGCAACCTATGCAAAAACTATGGATCGATGGATTTGGGAGGCCCAGGTTGCAGCCCACAGAGCAGCATCTTGCTGATTGGAGAAATGGTATTTAGCAGCGTGAATTGAACTGCAATCAACAAGGAGCCTGATTTGTGTTCTAAATTGGTGTTTAGCAGCATGATCTGAACTGCAATCAAGGGAGAACTCATAGCATTTTCTAGGGGGAGCAAATGGATTGTTTCCAATCTCATTACGGAAAATATTTGTGGCAGTTTAAATTAGATTGGAAAATATCCCAAATTATTTAACATGAGATCTGTAGAAAGAGAACTTTTTCATATGTTTTAGAGAAAAAACCTGCATAAATTTAAAGGTTTTCGTAAAAGATTCACTCTAAGTATGCCTTTTATTATTTTTCACATTATAAAAGGAAAAACGTCTGAAGAGCCATTGCAATATAACAAGTATGTATTCTGTATCTGTTTTTTTAACTCTTCTTTCACTAATTTCTCTGCTCTATAACATGCTGCTACACCTGCACAAGTTGTTGTTTGTGTGTTTTTCAGCAAAATATAATGCTTCCCAGAAAAATCGCAACGTACCTCGATTAGAAAGATATATTGCCTTGTGTCATAGGCCAGTTTTCTGATGTCACTGCTCAGAGAGCTAAAGATCAGAGCAGCAGGTAATAATCCCTAGGCAGAAATATTATTCAAGAATTTGGCGGCCCTTCCATGAACCTGAAGCACTGCACATTGTCCCAGTTAGCACTGTAATCATGTCATCAAGTTGATATTAAACCCCAAATCTAATATTGCACAATATTCTCACAATTGAATATTTTAACAACCACCTCCCATGCTGGTTTTGTACGTTTTGTGTTTGTCTCATGTTTTTCTTCTTCTTCTTCTTCTTCTTCTTCTTCTTCTGACTCAACCAGAGCCAACGGTCAATTTGAAGATCTGGCTCCCCGGCCTGTTGCCATACCTTTGCATATTCATGAGTAAAATCTTTCCATATCCACATGGCAAACCTTTCAAACTGTCATAAGGAAGAAATAATCACCTTTTCTTTAAAATCAAACAAAGCCCACCAGAGCTGTGTTCTTTGTATAATAGTTAACATTGTCACTAGTAATCAATTTATTTTACTGGTAAAGACAGTATTCTCATGACAAGTCAAAGACCTTTGGAAACAGTACATCTGTGCCTGCTATTTAAGCACACACAGACACAAAGAAGCAGAATATATTAGAAACAAAAAATATGTCAGCTTGTATAATGGTCCCATTGTTTGCTCTACCAGAGAGGGATTGTGCCATAACATATGACGCTGAATGTGCTTTTCTTGTTCTCCAGCCTTCATAATAAAGTATTTGATGCAAATACTCTAATCACATGGAGAAGATGCGGATGTTAGTTGTCCTTCCTTTCACTGCTATTCCTGCTGCCTCAAGAAATATATTTTTATGAATATTAAAAAACCCAAACAGTAAATTGATGGAATCCTGCTTTAGTGTGTTACTTTTAATAGCAGGTGCTTGATTCACACTTGGGTCAACATGAGCCCCTCTGCCAGACACTGAAGAGACATTACTGCAACATGCAGAAAATGGCACCTCTCTTACGCCTTCTCCATTAGGCTGCTGAATTATTTTGTATAGGACAAAACAGAAGAGGCAAGAAAAGGCACAGGGACCAGCACACATCCTATGCAAGTGTATTAAATTGCTCTGGATAGCACTGTAACTGTATGCAGCACTTCCTAATGGGTAGTGCCCACAGTTCACAGAAAAAAGTAGTTTTCCAGAGGTGTAGGAAGAGGTAGAATAGGTCAGTTCATGCATTTATAACACTTCCTCCTGAGCAGGGGAAGTCTAAGGTGCAGTTTCCAATACCCAAAGTGACCCTAAGGAGGAAGGAGCACATTGACCTTTAATTATGCTGCATGGACCGTAGAATTATCCAATGCTAAAACAGTTCATCAGTTCTGTTCCTACTCACTCATTTATGAATGCTTGATAAAGAATAGGAAACATCTGCCCTCAAGAGAAGGAAAAGGGCAGGAATAACTTTGGAGAGGACTATGGAGGCAGGAAGGAGTCACAGCAGCCTCTATCCTAGTGACACCTACTGCTGCACATCTCGTGGAGTTTTGCAGCAGCTTTCTGGATTACAGGAGAGCTTCCAGACTCCTGCTTTGTTTTTGTTCTTCCCAGGTCATTTGGTAGAACTATAATAACTCTTCTCTGCTTGTCTGGATTTGGATGAAAGGACAGGGCAAGCAAATACTCTTCTGCTTTCCCTCCCTGGGCACTTACTCATTAATTAGGCTGGTACAGACACATCTACTTGAGAATATTGCATGCACTTAAGAAGCACATGGGGCTTTAGAAAATACATAGCTTCCATCTTATATTATCAAATTTCATACCTTTTTTCCTGATGGAAGCCAAGGAAATTTCATGTGTGTGTGAGTCAGCCACTGCAGAAAGCCGTAGCGCAACAAAATCAACTTCAAAGCAGCACCAGTTAAATTGAATGGACTAAATATTGTCTGCTACAGAATGCAACCAGTATGAAACAACCAGAAATAAAACCAAAGACACACAATTAAGGAGGTCTGTTAAAAGTAGCTGATATTATGCGTCTAGGTCCGTGTGGCCATTAATGTCTGGCATGAGCAGAAGGGGCCTATAGTGGTTTGTGTAACGGATGAGGCTCCTCGGGACCCATTAACAGCCTCAGCAGCCCTTCCCCCAGACACTGGACAATGTAACAGAATTCCTACATCTCAAAAGCCCACTCTATAAACAAAGATGAAATCTGAATATTCAAACCTTTGGCCCTCCTGCTGAGCACAGCTGAGCATGCTGCAGCTCAACTTCAAAGGCAAGAGAGCCATGAGAAAGGAAGCGAAGCCTTAGAGCACGGGGGACTGCCTGGCTGAGCCGTCCGGCTCTGGGTGTGCTGTTAAACAGCACTGTGATGTACACAGCAGATCTTCAGCTTTGCAAAAACAGACCCAACATTTGGCTATTCTCACACAAGCTCAAATGCACCTAGTTATTACTTTCATGTTCATTTGCATTTCAAAAGGCTAAACCAGCTCTGAATATATCGCTGCTGTATTATAACTTACCACGGATTAGATAATAATTTAGGCTGTGCAGTGGAGGCAGAGGTTACTTTGTGCTGGGACCAGGTACTTCAGGCCATGGAACTTTTGAATCCTGGAGCATGTGGCCGGGACAGTGCAGAGGACAGGTACCAAACCCCACACACCTGGGCTGTGTGGTGAGGCCGGGTCTGCAAGCTGGCGCTAATCGAGGATGAGAATTCTGATTGCTGGGGCACAATGAGAGTCAGCCTTACACTACAACAGTCAAGAATGGTGACTTAAAAAAAACATTCAGGCATGTGGAGATCCAGTTGTAGTTCCCTGTATTGCTCAATTTTGTATTTGCATCTTTTGTATGCCAAACATACACTTAAACCAGTAGCAGTTCAGAAGATGATTATCAGTGGTAGGTCCTCACAACTTAACACTGTTCTGACTTCCCTACTCCCTGTCCCATTCTTCAATGAAACAAATCATCATTCCTCCAAAAGATCTCCCAAAATTGAACGTTTGAAATTTTGACTGCAAGAAAGTAATATCCTTTTTGAGGGAGTGGGACAAGAGGACACCTCTGTCTTACTGTTACTTCTGCTGATGCCTAGGGACTATATCCAGCGTTTCCATCTAGCATTCCATGCAAGTATCTTTAGTGAGACCTTAACACATTCAAGCTCATCTCTAATGCACAGGCATGAAGGAGTCTGAGGTGCCTCCTTGTAAAAGTGTCCAAAGGTGTGCTTGTTAGTTAGAGCATTATTCCTTTCTGGAGGAGTGACCAGACAGTTCCCACTTAAGCAGGACACTGTAAAGAAAACTATTTGTCTACTCTTTATGACTTAGGACTTTTAAATTGTTTAATTGCAATTGTTGAGGTTTTTGCTAGGACAGTACACAGCTTGCAGTTTGAAATGAACCACGTAACTAAAATGCAGCCAGAGGGTAGCACTGCTGACATCCCCGGCAGAGCTATTAAAAGTTGCAGCGTCTGGGGGTAAGATCGATTTATCTTTTTTTCATCTTTTCGAAACACAGCCTGAACTGTAATCTGTTTGGTTTTGGCAGCGGATTTACTTGTTGCTTCTTTTATCCTTAATGGGAACATGCAGACACATTTACCTTTGGGTCACTCATAATTTCTGTTCACTCTCGGAGCTCTCAGACTGGTCCCTGTTATGCCCTGTTAGCTAGCACTTTTTAATCATCTCCACTGCAAGGCCCATTCTAAAAGATAAAATTACAAGAGCAGTTGTGCAATCTATGCCCAAGTATCTCAATATGCCCTTGTCAGGCTGTAATAGCATCATTGCCGCTCACTGAGTGTAGTGGCTGAAGTTTAGATGGTAGCAATGGAAATGTGGGCTGGTAACACATTGATAGGTTCCATTTTTCACTGTCAGTGAAAGCATTTTTATTAAGCAGATACATTAAAAGTGAAAGGTTTTCAAGAACATGCCGTGAGGTGAGTTCCAGTTGGGAAAGCCATCTTTACATAGAAAGCAGGTGCAGAAGTCTATTCTCACGGGTGTCTTTAAAGAATATAGATCTGTGATTAACCTTACTGGCCATTGCATGTCATATAAATGTCATCAAAATCTCAGCATGTATCTGGCAGTAAAAATACCTGGTTGTTATTAAATGAAAAGTGAGGTGATGATGACAGTTTTCCACAGTTCAGCACATTGCTTATTTTTTGGATCACTGGTTAGGGTCTGGGAAGAGTAGGAGGAGGGCAGAAATGTTCATTTCAGGCCCAGATTCTGAAAACTTTTAAACCTTAGTCTTACTTCAATGAAGAATTTGTATGTATGAATTACACATGTGCACAGCTATGTGTGAACTCTGGCACTAAATATTTACTCAGCAAATAGCTTTGACTCAGTATAGCATAGTTGCAGTGTAAACTGCACTGAAAATTCCTGTAATCAAGGCAGATTCCTTAGCAGAGGTTATTGTAATAAACAGGCCAAAACTTCAAGATCTGACACAAAGCAACTTATAGAACAAGAAGTGAGTGCATACTTGCAACTAAAAATCCTGGGCTGTGCCAAGGAAGAGATACAGCTGGTTTTTTTTTTTCAGTTGCTGCCCACCCTCTTTGTTTATCCTGCCAAGACTAAACACAACAAATGGAGTGACTGTCAAGAAGCACTGCTCCTTTACCAGCTCCAACACTCACGAGCTCTAATGGAACTTGGAAAGCAGCAAATCAAAGAAAAACTTCGCCTGTACCTGCTTTCCTCAGGATCCCGAATCTCTCATTGTGCCCACAACACTTACCAAGACAGTAAGAAGGGAAAATAGTGTCTGGAAAAAAATTAGTGAGATTGCTACTACATAATTTACAGGAAAGCCAAAGCAGCTTTAGCTTTTGAGCTGATTAGTTACTTATGTCGTGGTTTGGAGATGATTAATACAGTGATATTATGCTCAGCCAGACACTATTTGTGCAATGACAGATTAAATATTTATTTTAATTACAATCTATAAACCCAATTTTTTCTGAAGGTGCTGTTAGTATATTTGTAAAACATGTTTGATGTTAGCTCAGCTGATTAAAAATTGTATCTAATTAGATTAACAATTTATCACAGTTTTTACTAATTCAAGACATTTTTAGTAATCCCAGCACACAGTGAATTAGGAAGGAGAAAAGATGTCCTGATCAAGCCCTCAAATGAGCCATGGCACATCGGGGATGGGACCTGTGTTGATGGGAAAACTTCCTGCTAACTACTGGCCTGGTGGACATAGGTGTTGAGGCTACCACTGCAACATATTGCTATCCAAATTTTTCAGCCTATCATGACATAAAGAAACACTTTTTCAGGGTGACGGTGTGAAGTTCAACTCTGTTTACTTATTCCTCCTGTGAGGCTATATTGGTTTTATTTTTCCCAACTTGTTTAACATAAAAAACACCTTTTAATATGACATCCCAAATATTTAGGTGTTCCACGAGGGAATAGAGATAGGGAAAAATCACTTTTCTGACATGTACAAATTACTTTATTCTAAGTTTTCATGAGATGAAGACATTGTAAAATATATTAACTGCAGGTAAGCAATATCTAGACATGTCACATGATATTATTTCTTCATATACATATTTTAAAAAAGCACAACAGAAAAATTGGATAAGGAATAAATTTAATTATGTTTTCCTTTTGTTCTCTTCTGCCTCTGAAGATGGAAAAAAGTAGAAATCAAAATTCCTCAAAAGGTCTAAAATTTACTGTTACGTTTCATGAGAGGCCAGTCAAAGATGTTATTTTTTATAGATTTATTTAAAACTTTCTGCTAGTCCTGGGAAGTTACAGGATAAATCCAGGCACATCTACACCCTGAAGGCAGAATGAGAACTCATGAGCACTAATGCAAATGAAGAATATGTCCAAGTGACTTGTGCAAAGCTTTATTTTCAAAGTACATAAAAAAATGTTATGAAGTAGCTAAAAACACTATGAAATGCCCTTTCTTTTGTTATTAAAAGGTGTCTCTATAGCCGCATTTAGCTGTTTTTACAGAGAAAATATTGCTGGTTATTACTCGTGACTTGGAGTCACTTCTAAATCCAACTGCCATTTTAGCTTAGCTGCAACTAATATTCACGATTAGGTGCAAGTTAGCTACAGATTTAATGACCAGTTCCTTCCATATCATAGCCTGTGAGATCTGATGAGTAGAAAATGTGTTAAAACTAAAGGATAATTCCTTTTAGCATTATAAAGGAAAAAAGGAATCTGACAATCAAAGTAAGCCCATTATATTTTCCTTGCTCTAATAAATGAAACTATTCTTATACAAAAAGATGAATTAATAACTCCTGTGTATCAGCATCAGAGAATATGAAAAAAAAAAATAACCTTTTTCCATTTGGATTGTGCTGATAGCATTTATTTTTCTCTTTCCATCTGGAAACCCTGTGGGTATCATGAGAATTGTAGCGAAGCTGATTGGGGTCATGTGTGAGGGCACTGGGATCAGAGCCAATGTCACGTCCAGCCTCCTGCAGCTTGAACAGCTCCCAGAGAGAGTGTAAGTACAAATCTGTGGCATATTGGGAAATGAGGGTGGTAACAACTGAGGTCAGTGGCCAGAGTGTTTCAAATAGTCTTGGGAGCAGTGATAGGTTCTTAACCTGCAGGAGATATATTGAATAGGGCTTCAATAAGGAATGGCCTTGTGTCCTGCAGGAATGATGCTCTAATACTTGTTACTTTATGAAATTTGGGTATGACCATAGAAATACATGAGCTTTACAAATTGCATGTAGCAAGCCCTCTGTGTTCATCTGGCACATGATTTAGAACAGCAGATCTTATGCTTCTTGTTTATTTACTTGTCTAATAGCATTACTGAGAATAAAATTGGAAGACAATGAAATGAGTATTTTAATGATAGCAAGACTGAGTTTTCAAGGTCCTCAAAGGAGGACAAAAGTGACAAAAATCTATAGCAGTAGGAATAACTGCAATTCCATGCACTGCTCTTGCAGTGTCTTCCTGAGACTGAAAATTATGTGGAAAAGGTACTGTGTTATACTTCATATAATAAAATATGAGTTGATTTTTCTCATATGAAATTGAATTTTGTACAGGAGCTGTCGAACATCATCTCGAGAGCCTGACTGCTTCACCACATGAGTGCTGTGAGCACAGTTAGTGCACTGACTGCCCTGAGCCATGGGCCACCAAGCCACGTGGGGACATGCTGAAGACAATACACGTCTGAAAGCCCCTCTCTGTCACGAACTCAACAGGATGAACTGAGTGGAATATAACTTCTGCAATGACAGCTGCAAGAGTACATTGTGCTCCTGATTCTGTTTTACACTGCAGTTCAGTAACCGGAGCATTTGAAGTGGCAAAATCTGATTCTTTCCCACCTTGGCCCGAGGGTATTCAGTGTCCCCTGGAGGAAGGCTGGCTACCAGACAGCAGGAGCTACGTGGGCAGAGGTGCCACTCTGCAGGGTGCTCTCTGGACTTTAGTTCTGGCTCTGCTCTTCTTTTCTTATTTTTCCCTTTTCTCACTGAGAGTCAGTGGATAACATCCCTAGGCAGCAGGACCACACCATGCAGATCCCAAGCTCCCTGCCTCCCAACAGGGTGGGGATTCATTCACTTGAATCTTTGAATCATGTGACAGGACTCAAGAAACTGAAGCCCTGTGTTTATTTCTGCCCCCTGAGTGCAGCTACCAACATGTTCTCCTCAGGGAGTTGGATCCTATGGATTCCTGATCCATGAATCTTACCAAGTATAGGTATGATACATTAAAGCGCACAGATCAGCCAAGATGGCAGCTGCTGTAGGCACATGAAACTGCCCACTGTCCCATCAGCAGCAATTAAGGACACCTTTAAATACACCCAACTTCTCAATAGTATTGGCTACAGAAAAACACAGGTTCTTTACTGAGGTGGAAGTGAATGGGTGAGTTATCCTGCAGAAGCAGGCATTTTTCTGATGAAAATACTATGAGAGCTTCAACTGACTTCATGACTTCTCATGCAGACAAAAGTGAATTCTCTGGGTTAGCAAGTCTAAGTGACTGATATCATCTCCAAAGAAAGCATATACCAAATTAATCTTGTCACCATGAAAAGAACAACAATTCAACTATTCATCTTTCGAAAGAGACAAATGTTTTCATCAGATGCGTGTTGGCATGGGATGCATTTAGGTAATCTGCTTTGTATCAAACCCAACCCTGAAATTAGTCAGGGCTTTTAATACACTCTTTCAGAAAATTTGTTATGTGATGGTCACCTTACAGTTTCGGGCATATGTCTATAAACATGTGTGCATGGGTGTATATATATGTCTATATACCTATGTATATGTGGGAGAAGGGAACAGAAATTGGAATATATGCTTTAGTTCACCACCTATACTTTTCACCTCCCTGAAAATAAAAGTTGCTGAAGGAGCAGATCACTCTGGGATCTTTCCCCACATCAGCAGCAACACTCACTGTTACACCTCAGTGCTTCAAGAATAGATGAACTTGGCTCCAAGTTAGGAGTCCAGTGCCCTCTTATTCAAAGCCAGAGTGTTGTTAATCACATGCTCTCAGCTTGTAAACAACAGTAAAATCAGCCTTCAGAAAAAGATTCTCTCTTGTTAGAATTCCTAAACTATGTCTGGAGTTTAAATTGTACCTAGACTGCAAAACCATATACACATGTCATAAAATGAAAAATTCTTTGCAATGTTTTAAGATTTGTTTGAATCAGATTCTAATTCAAGTATTTATTTACTCACCGGTTTTGCATGTGAGCAAATAAAATACACAATGTAGAGTTTATTGCCTAATTCCTAGCATGTAAAAGTAGATTCTAACAGGAATATGGACTTGAAAGTGAGCATGGATACCTATACACAAATAGTTATTGGAGCAGTATTTTTTCACTGTGTTCATTTGGTACACCCCATTTGATAAATATTGAAAAATTTGAGAAATTATAAGGGCCAAAACATTTTCCACATGCATGAATCAACCATCTAACTTCAGCTTTCTAGGGAATGGGGTCAGCACAAATGTGATGAGCTTCAGACATTTAGAAATCCTATAAACTAGAGCAGAAATTCTTCTGTCAAATTTTACTAGTTTTAGAACCAAGAGAGAATATTTGAACAAAAAAATTGTTGACCAACTTGTCAAAAGTTGCTCCAGCTCCTTTGGCTTAACTGGATAAAATAGCAGTGATATATTATATTGCATTATAACTTGTCGTATATATTTCATCTGACAGCAATCTTTTGACTTCAGCTGTTCTGTTTGCCCTATTTACAAAATTCGTCTCATAATCATGAGAGATCCCTCTGAAGATTATAGGAAATGTCTGATTTATTCTTCCTGGGAAGCATATAGCTTCAGGGATGAAAAAATTTTCATTTTTACAGCTTGTAGTATAACCATGAAAGGGAAACAGAGGCCTCTGGGGGGAGCAGGACCAAGTCCTGCTTGCACTGAATGTAAGTCCCATAAAAATGTTTCAGTTTCCTGCTGTTAGAAGCTCCTGGAGCCAAGGTGGTGAATCCAGCAAGGCACTGCTGCCCACAGCACCAAGAGGTACGTGGGACAATGCAGAGCCATCAGGGACCTGCTGCTGGGGGCAGGTTCTGCCCCCCTCCCAGGAGCTCAGACACAGCAGAGCTGTGCACTGGGCTTCCTGCGCTGGCCATGCACACTCAGGACAGCCAAAATTTTGGGTGCCAGGTACAGTGGAGTCAGTACCTATATTGTTTTAACTTACTAATTTGCTGCTAAATCTGCTTACGTTCAGGAGCTGCAGATATCCTGTGCTACCTCTGTTCTTTTCTACCTTTAAGCTGCCCTCTTCTATTCCAGGCTTTTCCCCCCTGCTCCTGCTCCTTCGCCCCCAGTTAATATGTTGCATTTTATTTCATGTTGTGACACCATTAGTGGACCCTAATCTCCTCACCAAAGTAGACTGCTAGTATTTGGTTCGGGCCATTTCTGAGGTCATATGCTCACACAGCACTTATCTGAAGTAAATGCCTTGCAGCTAATCAGGAAAAGGTAACATGCCATCACCCTGCCCACAGCTTCCCAGCACCCAAATTCCACTCATTTACAGTGAGAGAAACCCCAAGCAGCCCAAGCTTTGTTTTTCCCTTTTACATGACAGAAGCCGTAGCCCTTAAGTGACTAGGACGGAATGGAAAAGGAATAAACAATTAGACAGGGCTGCTGGAACAAATCCTCCTGTTTCATTTTTCTTATTCACTTGTCTCAGCGGGAGTAGTTTTACCTCCTATTGACACCCATTGTGCTCTTGGCTGCTCGCTACGATGCAGCTGTTTTCTTAATGCCTATCAACCCTCTGCCTTTTTACGACACAAAGGTGACTTGTTAATACAAATGTTGTTGAAACCTCAATAACAATGAGCCCCAGTTGTGATCAATGATACCGTACCTTGGCAAGGGAATGTATCAATGCTTATGGATTCATTTAAAAGTCATCTGCACCAGGCTGCTGATTTTTTATTTTAAAAATCTACACATAAGAAATACGACTGCTCTATTAGACTGACGTTTCTAACTCTATTGGGTGCAGTAATACAGTATTACAGTCTACTATTTCCTGTGATACCCACTTAGTCTCATATCTAGCATTTTCTATCTGCTCCAGAGACTACATTTAAGCAGAACCTCAGTCCTCCAATGAAATCCTCAAATCCCAATTATACTTAGTCCTCTTAAAAAGGTACCCTGATGCATCTGTTCTTCTCCAAAAGTACTTCCAAAGAAGAACAAATAGCCACATGATTCTCAACACCCATTTTGTTTCATTATCAAAACCTCAGCTCAAGCCAAATGTTATCACCACCTAAATACCAGAGGAATTGTCTCTGGACTTACTAAGCACTATGATAAAATTTCAGAATGGGCTTTACCCATCAAAGCTGTGCATATGAATGGCCAACACCTCAAAATACCATTGTGTTCAAAGGTAAATACACCATTTTTAGGATGACAGACTGATTCTTCTTTCCTTTATGACATGGATGTTGATGTAGTCACATCAGTAGATGTATCTAGTGCAAAGTGATATTGGATTCAATGCAGATCAGGAATTACAAAATTGAATAAAGATACCCATATATGTAACTGACATCATGCATAATCCATAGAAAGTGGTTTTTTTAGATGGGAAACGAGCTTGAGCGAACTTCATTCCTCAAATATTCTCAGTTCTTGATCAGGGTATTCTAAGTTGTTTCCTACTTAATCCACTCAGCCAGAGACAGGATCATTGGACTATGCAGGGATCAGTTTGCCCTAGAGAATAAAAGCTTTTAGTGTTCAAAACATGGAAGCTGAATCATTCAGAAAGTGAGCTACACTGCTATTGTAATTCTAAGTAGAAGAACTATGTAACACAGCTGCTTTATGCTTTGAAAACTGCTTCCAGTGTTCCAGTGTCATATATTCCTGCAGTCCAGATCATTACACTCTTGCATGAAACTAATGAACGTTACAAATTGAAATTAATCTAGCAAACACACTGCTTCTCATTATGAAATTATTAGGTTCCATGACACTGTTTTAAAAATCCACACGGGGATTAGCTAGAATTTTGACAAGTGTCAACTGCAAAAGCAGGAATAGTAGCTAATGCCTGATTTAGAAGTCTTCAGATTTTGTACCTCTGTATTGTGAACAATAGAGTCTTTTTTGGACCTTTAGTTTGTGCTAGGACTCTGAGTCACTGAATATTTCATGCTGTTCAATGAACTACAGTATGAGTCATTCATGAGCTTTCAAGTATTTTTGGAATTGTGTTATTTTGCTTAAAATTGCAGAAAAATTGACTAACAGAAGTGATAAAAAATGCACCGCTGTAGACTTAATAAGATCATGTGGTGGAATCAGACCATATACACATCAGCATAAAAATTAATTTAAGCAAAAATTAGATCTACAAAGGAAATGAGGGATTCAACAATGAATTGTTAGAGAGTTATTGTATTCTGAACAGGACCCATTTTACTGAAGCTAGTTATGGTTGCCAAAAAGTTCTTGCCTCAGATGCTGTCCGTGCTTACAATACTTATTTCAATACTCTGCTGCAGTTTACAATTTCTACAGCATTCTGCAGACAGGCAAGATTTTTATGAGCACTAACTGATTAAGAGCTTCATCGTAGGGACATCAGACACCATTCAAAGGGCATGACCGAAGCCAATTTTAGTTGGTGATGTCAGTGAAGAAATAAATCCCATTGAAAATAGGCAGTCTTACTACAGTCTAATATACAGAGAAGTATTCCTAGTGTAAAAGAGTGATTAGTCCTAGATTTACACAGGGATTTTGTACCTTTTCTTCTGTGGTGTTATTTTTTTGGGGGGGGGGGTGGTGTTTGTTTGTTTTAAATACTGTCTAAACCCACTATATACCATAAGCAATGACTTCAGCATAAGGACCTGAGTCATCAGCATCACTGGAAGACAGGAAAAATAAACTGAGCTTTACACAAGGCACATGAAGAGCAGTGGTAGAGCTCGGAGTTCACAACCTTGTGCTTATGGTGACCATCCAACACTCCTTTTCACACAGGTTCAAACTAAATGACATTTAGTCATGGTTCTCTTGTGCAGAGATCAGTTTTGGCTTTCTAGCAAGACTGAATTAAAGCCGTTTGGAGAAATAATGAGAAGGATTGTGTCAAAATCTGGAAGTTTTTCCTCCATTGAGAGCCAAAGTTCTTGTGTCACAAGACTTTGCATGAAAGGGAAAGTTTTCTTAGATGCATGACTGTGTTGACACTCTTATTCTTGCTTAAGAGTGGCTTTTCATGGTTTTTTTGAAACTCCTTACTAAGCAGTATAAACTAAGTCAAATAAGAATGGGCTCATGGGGCTTCTTTGGATGGAACTAACAAATTTACACTTTAGCGAATTCTGAACAAGCCTTCCCTGAATACACAAGAAGTTATCCACTGAGAAGTTCACCATTTTTCAAACTGAAACTTGGTCTATTGGCCATCGAATAGATGGACATCCCATCTTGCTAGAGGTAAATATGAAGCTGGTTCCAAATGTCCTTCACCGTTATCAAGTCTTTCAGTGATTAGAGGGAAAAGGAATCTGCATCTTCCAGTATGATACTATGAAAAAGACAGTCACTTACATCCGGCCTGTCCCACATGATTTTAACAGCCTAACTCCAAATCTGCTGCTGAAGAGTGCCATGCAAGTGATGGACTTCTCTTCCCCTCCAGTTACTAAGCTGCTGCTTACAGACTAAAGCAGTGGAGAGCCCAGAGTTCATAAGACTGGCCATTCAGCTGTTTGTGCACAATTCTCCTAAAACAGGTATTAGTAGCAGTAGCAGGGCACCTTTCAGAAAATGTTTGGTCAGAATACTACAGTTTGTCAAAGTCAAAGGAATGTTTTGTATTAAATGTTTAGAATAGATCCTCTGTTGACATGAGAGGAAGCAGGATGTGGATAAGTTCTCAGCTGGCAACAGAAGGTGTTCAATGCACTGAACAATTCAAAGTAGAATGTCTGCAAATCATCATCGGTGTGATACGGTGGTATAGCACAGAGTGCACATGAGGTGTGTTTGTAGGTAAATGTAACATGGTAATCATAATACAAACTGATTTTTTTAATGAAAAAATTTGTAAGAACTCTTAATTGTCTTGGTAAAGAAAAATTAGCTTTGGGAAAAGAGTTTCTGCACACGGCTTCACTATTATTGCATTTATCTGATGAAAAAACTGAGGGAAAGAGTTTGTCTGTCACTAGAAAATCTACAAGAGTAAGATTGTTGCTTGGACTTCAAACTCCTTCCTGTCATGCATGAATGACAGGTGCCACTTGCAGTAGTTTTCTATTCTCCTTTTTGAGAAATTTGAAATGTGCTCCTCCAAAGCAAGAGCTGGCTGCCCACTCACATTCACAGCTACAATAAGGAGAACTTCTGCAAACTTCCTTACCACGGTTCTTGCTTGGAGGTGAATTCTCTCCCAAGTTCTAGAAAAAATGGCTGTTTAAAAATGAAGAGGCTAATGAAAAAGGGGAGCGGGGAGATGCTGTTTCTCATTCTACCCTATCAAAGGACAGCACGAGTTAAATAGTTTTTCATCAAAAGGCAAAAAAATAAAATGAAAAAGAAAGATACATGTGTCATTCAAAGATAGAGAAAAAAACCCCCTTTTTTTAACATTTTGGAAGAAAGGCTGCCTATGTTTTTGCTGACATTTTTTCTCTGAGCAGAGCTAACACAACATTCTCTATATTCTAACAGCATTTGTCTCAGTCAGTCTAGTATATCATGTAATTGTATCATTCAAGCTTGTTTCAGGTATGGGTTACTTTTCCATTAATTATATTCCAAGCACACGTATACATATCAGAGCTGTTGGGATGTCTATTTCTATTAGTTTAACAAGCCCTGGTATTAATGAGATTGCTCTATAATTGAACCTTTTCATGGGTCCCTTGGTGATGAAATTATGCTAATCTGAATCTGCAACCACAAGGCATCCATCATACTTGATCAAATAGTAAACATCAACAGTGATATGCTAGGAGTGTAAATGTGCCGTTAATTATTACATAAATGAACAAGCCCCATTATTTCATCTTTATATTCCTGGAACTTAATAAAATGGATGAAGACAGGGCGTATCAGACTTCCACTATGTGGCAGCATGGTCCACTTAACAAGAGCATGAGCTTGTAAATATTGTTGTATCTTGAGGCCTGATATACTCTGTGTACATAAAAGAGGAAAGAACATGGATATATTTCATCTCTCTGAGTCACTTTTGTGGGAAACAATGATACTGATCATTTACATATCTTTAAAAGAGAAAAAGCACCTGATTTCCTCACTCCTATAATTGCTTGCTTCTATAGTCTGAGTGGATTGTGGATCACTAAGTGTTTCAAGTGAGAGACATATCTCAGACTGCCTGCAGTGGGATGATTTATATCAACTTCAGAAAATGTTTGTAAACTTAGGCAGATAAGATCTTATGTACCTACACTTGCAAAAATAAATGGATTTGCAGAACGCCTGTGTTACTGCAGCATCACTCCTCAGCGATTGTCACACCACACTGAAGAAGTAAAAATTTCAGGCTGCTTTTTATCAATAATATGAAGAGGAACAGAATTCTCACAGTGCAGGCATAAACATTAATATGCTTATTTGCCAATGTTTTTTATTAGGTGCATTGCACCTTATAACTATCTGAGCAAGGACTAAAGTTCAATGCAAATTGCTTTGATTTTTGCTTCAGCATATACAGAGGTACACAGAAATTTAAAAAAGACTTTTCATTTGTTTGGTAGCATTTTAGTTTGACCAAATCACAACCCCAATATTTATCTAGTGATCAGAGTATTCTTTCACTGCTGAAGGAAAAACATCTTATCTGAGATCTTATGAAAATGGTGAGCAAGAGATGTGCTTCACTGATATGAAATACATTAGTGCCAGATGTCAGGGACCAATCTCTAAAAAAACGAGATCAATTTCCCTTTTTAAATGTACTTCGCTAATTTGTATATAACAGAGTATTTTGTGCTGAAGATACTAACTCTACTTTTTGCCCCAGTTTGACTCATGCTTTACCTCTGCCTTTTTAATATTTAACTGAACTATTTTAAATGTATTACTAGAAAATGACATCCTGTAAGCCATTAAGTTACACATTCAATTTATATAAAAATATAGGGATATATATTATGCCTTGTCACTATCCGTTTCATAGAAGAAGCAAATAATTCATTAAAGGAGCATTTGAAAATGTATTCAATAATTTCCAGACACAGTTCAAAACAAGTTTTCTGGATTGATACAAGTCCTGGGGCAATGCAACATACAGGACCACAAGCTGTTCACACCAAGCTAATTCTACTGCTGCTAAAATCAAGATAAAGGTTCTTGTGACAGGACCTGTTCCAGTATTTATATTACCTCTATAAGCAAGTGAACAACAAAACCTTATCCTGGTTTAACAAACGATCACAAAAAAAATTCTTGTTAGGATTGTTTAGTAGATTTCTAAAAACTTTCTCTTTGGACTTCTACTGTTAATATTTATTTAAAAATGTTCCCATTTTAAAACTGTCCTGACACTTTTATACAGATAATGACGTAGAAAAAGGAGAGAGAGGACTGGCCCTTTGAGCTCCCGGGCTTATCATGTATTTATTCACACGCTGTTAACAACATTTGCATTCTTGAAATAGTTTTCCCCAACATTTTTTTATTAAAATTGAATTATTTGGAGATATATACCAGCCACGATACATTCCATAATACAGAAACCACACATCAAAAAGTACAAAACCACATTCAGTCTTGCAATTTCTTCCCTTTCCAACATTTGTCAGTGGAAGCACACGAGACTGCTTGTGCTTCCAGAAACTGCCATGTTCTGGTGCTGCTTACTTAAGAAGCATGATATTTAACAAATAAAGCTATACCAGAGTGTTCTGAAGATCAGGAAGCAGCACTCTCTGCACACAGCAGGGATTTACCCAGACATTTTTTCTATTCAGAAGTGCTGCTGAATGTAGTCACAGAAATCCCACCTTAACTTATGCTGGTTGCAGGAGGACTGAAAACTCTCTCGAGGGTCTCACTAACACCTGACCACTCAGATGTTGGACCCTGTTCTGACCTTATTTACACCACGACCCTGCTCACTTCGGCAGCCTGACTTACTCCAGTTTCAAACAAGACTAGTGTCAGACACTTTAAGAGATTGTTTCCATCCTTCCTTTTTCTTCTTTTTGACAGCACTGCCTAACACTGTGACTCCCCTCAGATGTGTTTGCCTCTCCTACTGACTGTAGCCACACCAGCTACATCAGGTTCACTGTTCTGTGAAACCACCTGTGAGTGCGAAACCACCCAGAGAAACCCTGTGATTCCAAAAGACTGGAGTTAAAAATGTCAAGGGACCTCAAAAATTAGAAGGAGGTGCAGGAGGAGGATATTCACACCAAGAAAAATCCCCACCAGTAAACAAACAATAAAACCACCTCATATTTGAGTGTGTGGATGGGTTTAACCATAAAAAGGCTTTAAATTCCCTCTGTCACTTCTGGCTGAGGAATGCTGGCACCTGCAATGGCAGGCAGTGTTCCTAGACCCGTCCAGGTGCCTCCCTGAGTCTACAGAGACTTATGCTGAACTCATTGGGCCTTCACAAAGACTGTTCCTTCCCTCTAGTAAGGTCATGGCACAACTGCCCTAAGGAAAACGGTACTGAGGCACTTGGAAACCTGTCCTGGAGGAGAGTCTGTGACTCTCCACAGAACAACTCTTTGCCTTCAGATCCCTTCTCAACTCTTTGTGAGTACAAATGCAGTCTTAAACTTGCTGCCTTCATGAAACATTTCGATCACTGGCAGAACACAGGCCAGATGTTGTGTGAGAATGACCTTCACTTGTGTTGAATTAGGACATTTTAAAATATTCACACTCTGCTCTCTATGCCTTCAGTGTTAGACAGTCCCAGTTATCAGTGTTCAATGTCTCCCTTTTTTAAACCTACATTTTGTATCACCTGAGCTTGTCTAATTTCAGCAGTTACTAAATTTGATTCTTATTTATTCTTAGATTGAAGATTCCCTTATCAATGTAGGCACATAATATAATCCTCTAGATTTCTGTTATGTAAATTATAGTAACAGTAATTTATTGTAAGTACTGTATGATACAAAAACCACAAAGCAGCTTTTTCCAAAGACAGAATATTATTGAACATTTGTACCATTACTTGTAATTATATCTGATTTTATTAATTACAGATAGCACACTAAAACCACACACTGAGGATCTTCTGTTCTTGGCATTTTAAAAATAAAAAGTTCAAACTGTTCTTACAGTTCCTAATTTATAGTCATCAACAGAAATCTATCCTTTCTTCAGCTTTATTTCTGTACACAATGCCTTTCTTACATATCTGTATATGTCTTTTCACTTTCTCTCCAAACAACAGCAGCAAACCACACCTACAACCCTATTGCCCTTGATTTCTTGATATTTAACAAAAGAATTCAAACATTCTGAAACTATGAATGTTTCTATTAAAACCAGAAAACCTTAACCTAATTTACAACTCTGTTATTAACACTGTTATTATTTGCAGTCACCATGCAAGTTTTAATCTTGGTAATACATTTATTCTGACTAGATATTCTAACCAGGGGCTTGATTAGCTGCTTGGTTCTCCTGTTTATAGAGGTCACCTGTCACAAGATTTGTCTGCCATAACAGTGATCCTTTTCTATATGAGACCATACATTTTCAAATCATGAATGACAGTGAAACAAGTAAACCCACTAAATTAAAGCAGACTGCAATCCTTTTCCTTTCCATCCATTCAGGTTCTCCTAAATAAGTTATTATCTGCTATTATAATTTCCCAGTCATGCAAGTCTTCCCACCAGGGTCTGGTAGCAACTTTGGTCAATTTTATCATTAGCATGAAATTACAATCCTTAATTGTTTATTAGAAATTCAGAATTGTTTCTTATCTGTGTATTCAATGTTGCATAATATTGTATATATGATATTTAATTGATTTCCCTGCTGACAATTATATTCATTTGAATGTAAATTAAGAATGATCATATACCACGATATTGCTTGTTTCAAGTGTATTTCTACCTATATGAATTCCCTTGTGTCAAGGATATCCCTCTGTACTTTTAAAATCAATATAGTCCTGTTCCTTTCTTGATGGGAGTTCCCAAACCAAGCAAACAAACAAGTACAACCAGGAACAGCCAGCACTGGAACTGAAAACCAACTAAGGTTAACTAATTAGTGCAGATTTTCCAGAGTTCATATCACTCAGAAACTCTCAGTCTGACATTTCATGGCCAAAATGCAGATCTATCTTGGTATTCTGGTTCTAATTTATCTCATAAAACTCATGACAAACATCAAAACTGTTGTATGCAGATTTGAAGCTGTTAGTCAATTTATAGAAATCATACTCCATACAAAACAATTAGCATTATTTTCCAGACCTCATATTCCATACAAAACAATTAGCATTATTTTCCAGTCAATCGTGAAGCCATAGGAGTGTCAGTTGGAAGGAAACACGGGAGGTCAGTTAGTCCAACCCCCCCCTTCAGGCAAGGACTGCTGCCAGAAATAAACAGCTATGCCTTTCTGCAGCTGATTCTTGAAAACCTGCAGACGGACACCACAACACATCTGGACAACCTGTTCCACTTGTGTAGCCACATCTGGAATGCCACTGTTAACAATAAGTGAGGATTCAGAACAACATATTTCAGGTGGTCTTGAAAGCTAAATGTCCACCTTATTTAGATATGGATGCTCATATATGTGATGGGTACAGGTATCACAAGACTTTGGTCCATGTCACCCTACAATATTCATTTCTTTCACAGTCAATATAATCTTTTCAGGTAACTTCAGATGCCCATAACCTCTGATTCATCACCTGAGAGGAAAAAAGAAAGTATCACTAGTGCCACAAGACCAAAGATACCAGTACACAGCGTTGCGCTGCAGAGTAATAATAATCTGAACTTTCAAGATATTCAAAGTCTGTTGGTTACTTTTCCGAAACTCCTGAAGCAGATTTACTTTTGAACCCTTCCTAATATCTTTTGCCTGTCAGTACTGGTCACCCACGTTTTTCTGGATGAATACATCTCAATTAGTACAACGGAGACAAATGAAATGCCTGTGGATATACACGTGCATTAAATATCTGTGCATGCTCAGAATCACTAAGGGATAAGAGAACTGGCCAACCAGAATAAAGCACAGAAATGGAAATCTTACATGAAAGGTTGATGTCAGTGTTTCAATGACACTCCAGGAGAAAAGGTTCTAAAATCCTACCTGAAAACTTTTGATGGCAGTCTCTCAGATAACATATATATGTGTATATATATGTGTGTGTGTATACATGTGCGTGTTTGTGTGTGCTCATATGGCCCTGTGTTTTTGCTGTAACCATAGCAATCAAGTCATTTTCTTTTAGATCAGTCATACTAACCCAGTTAGCCCTGCAGTAGGATTCCTAGCAGGAAGCAAACAATGTAGTTTTAAGTCAGATCTGGTATGATTATTGTAGATGACAGTTATAGTGAAAAGATAGACCAAAATGTTTTCCCACGAGGTGTGTACTCAACATTGCCCACAGACTGACCAATTGCAACCTTTTCAGCACCTCTCTGAAGCGGTAAGGAAGGATAGGCTATAACCCCCAGATAAGGGTTATATAGACATCATAGCCTAGAATTAATGGTTATAAGCTAGAATTAACCTAGTAGCACTCTGTTACAACAGAGAGGTCAGCTCTGTGTCGGCCAACTATGGGAACCATAAGTCTAAACAGTTTTGCAGTGGAAAATTATAACTTCCATCTGCTGAGCAGAAATTACATGAAGATGATACTCAAGGTGCATAACACAGTACAGTAATCAAAGATGGTCAGGCAAAATGCTGCCACTTGCAAAATGCTACCACTTACAATATGTCACACAGGACCTACAGAGTCTGGAAGTTGCTAAATTCAGGCAGTCACCAGAGAGGTTTTCAAGTTCAAAACCTCAAATTTAGGTTTTCAAAGTGCGTGGAAATCCATGGCAGAAAGGGAGACAGAGCTGAAAGGAGCACAGGGGCTTTGTGCAAAGAGGAAGAAATGGCTTTGGAATTGCATGTGCATTAATGGGCAGCTTTGGAGTGGGGAACTGAGGAACTCCAGGAGAGGTTAAGGTTGCTATGGGCCACCCTCCTGCCCCATCAGAACACCCTAAATAGATTTCAGACTGGAAACATCCTCAGGACTGGTATGAACACACCTGCCCCCCTTCCCACACTGGACCAAGTAGTAGAGTCTGCAATTTTCAAATATGCAAGCACAGGTCTTACTGCACTGATAAGTGTTTCCAGTTACATTTAGACTACCCGGAAAAAAGCTGCCACTGAACAACTTGTTACGGGAACTCAAATTCCCTTACAGCCTTCTTGAAAGAACCTGCTCCCTTTTCCAAAACACTTGGTGGAAAAAATAATTGGTAGACAATCCTGACCTCTGAAATACTAACCTGTTACCTCATCAGAACTGAATCTGTTCTTTATTATTCCTTGACCACTCCACTCAGTTTTTTGCCTTCCTAGCTGCATTCAAGGTTTCAAAACTTTTACTACAATCATTTAATGAGACTTCTTATGCAGTAAAATGCTCAATGGTCATAGGTTAAATAAGATCAGTGTCAGCTATTGCCATGCAAAAAGATTATAAATATGTGCAGATGGAGTCAGTCACCAGGGAAAATGGTTAATGTCAAGAAGGTATCAGCTAATTCTTGGCTCTGTCCTTCAAAAGAACAGGTTTAGTTAATGAATCATGTAGTTTAAAAGATTACTTCACTTCCATACTTCCTTCATCTTGTAAGTTTGTGTTTCCACCTTTCCCTGCTCAAGAGATTGCAGACTTTCTTAATTTCACACAGGGAAGACTACAGCTTCACTTATGATCAAATTCAAATTTGCAAAACTCAGGAAAAAGTTAAGTTCAAGGTTATATCCCACTATCAAGTTACAGAATTACTATGTTCATTAATACAGCTATGGCTGCATAACCCCAATGTGGTTATGCTGAAACAGCTCTGGAAAAAAGCATTATGCCTTCTTCAGAAAGGCATACGAAATCTCTGAAGATGTACTCCGAACAATTCTGTTTGTTTTTACAAAACATTTACTGTTTTGTAAATTTTACCTAACAGACCATAGAGATAACACTTTTTCAGGCTAAATGAATTAGTGTTTGCTGGACAGATTTCATCACTATACAGTGGATATAGATTATGTGTGAAAGGGGGTGAACTGAAATCTAATTAGATTTCATTTTAAATCTAGCTGCTGCAATTATGACTTCTGAATAAAAGTGGTTGTTATTTAGCAGGGTAGCCTAAGCAATGCACATAATTATTATAATTATTATGTACCTAATGATATCTAATAGGAGTCAGCATTGTAAATAAATGCTGTAGACTGTTCAGCAGGGTGGCCTGCACTTTGCAGAAAACTAAATAACAAAGGTTAATAAATATGTTTGCAGATGATTGTTTTACAGGAACCCTGGGCAGCACTATCTGTTGGAGATTAGCTACATTAGGACTCAACAGACCAGAAAACATCCAGAATAATAGTCTTGGTACTAGCTTAGAGATGCAGTGTATTAAAATAGCTAAACCAAATTCCTTCTGTTCCCAATTCCTGATTTTCCTTAAGTACAGGCTATAGTGGTTTTTTGTTTTGTTTTGTTTGTTTGTTTTTAATAAGATCACTTAGTGGACATAACTTCTTTAATGCTATAAATCAGTCAATGTGAAATCAAGCAGCCAATCAGTTCTTCTGTTCCAAACTATTTTTTTAATTCTCAGAATTTAAGAATATAAAACAGATGCTGCTGTTTGAAGTGTGAATTACAATAGCTGCAGATGCTGCCTAACCCTTATTTGCACCGTATTAGCAGAAGAATTGTATTTATGTAATGAAGACAATGTCCACTGCTGATATAGATGACACATTAAAGATTTAAAATTGCATGTGTTTGCAAAGTGCATTTCAGAACCTTCAATTTCCAAAGTCCATTGTGTTTTCAATTATCTTTCCACCCAGGCAAACTAGGGAGAGACTAATCAAGCATAATGTCCTCACATACTTCCCACTATGTCTTCCTTAGAGAGGTCAGAGGGTACTGTCAGATCACGATTGCAGCTTGCTCTGCCCTGGGAAACACTGGTATGATTTACAGTTTATAGTCTCCATCACTAAATGTAGCCATTAGTAACAGTATGCTTAGCTACAAAATAAGCATTTATTATTTAAAGTTTTTCCACGTGATTTTTGAGATAATTTTAGCATTTTTAAATTACTTTGGTAGTGGTCATTTAGCTTTCAGAAAACAAAAAATACCCGCCTGGGGTAAAAATGTTCCAGTAATGTCCTTAAGGTTCATGCATTGATCTGACTGTAAATATTTGTTTTTTGAATAACACATGTAATACAGGCTGCAAATGAGGGGAAAGGGTATGCATCTCTCACATGTTAGTAGATGGGTTATTAACTCATTGCTGCCCTAGAATAAAAGGGCGTAATCCAGACAGTCACCTAATTGCCTCCTGAATTGGAGGTTTGTAGGTCGTCACATAAACCTACCGCCAAGAGAACCTTCCATCAGAGATGAGAACTGGCCGCTCACTCATCTCTGTGCTGAGACCGCTCGTGTTAAACCATCACGGCAAGGACACCTTCCACTAGAACAGGTTGCTCCACCTAACCTGTCCTTCAACAGTTCCAGGAATGGGACATCCACAAATTCTTTGGGCAATCTGTTCCAGTGCCTCATCACCCTTGCAGTGAAGATTTTCTTCCTTGTCTAATCTAAATCTACCCTCTTTCAGTGCACTGACATCTCCCCATACCCACATGGATACTTTCACTGCTGTTCTGGATACATTCATCAGTGCACCCAGGATTTGGTAACATGCTACTAAAGGCAACTTCTACTTCCAATGAAAATTAACTCAGTTTGCCCAATTACCAACTTCGACAACCCTGTCCCTAGCTTCAGATTCTCCTAAATACCTCATTTGCTTCTACCCACAGGACTCTTGCAATGCCTTCCCCAAAGGGGTTTCTTCAACAGCTCAAAGAGTAGCTGCTTGGCACTCGTTATCAGAGCATCTGGGGAGGAGAAAATTTACCTAAGGTTCTGCAGATGATTAAATTTTGTGCAGCCAAAAGAATGAGACCTCTAGAACAGTTCAACAGAAAGGTAAAAGGTAAAAATCATCCAACTGATATATGTGCTCTTTCCTGCATTCAGTCAGTGGAAGGCAGAGCAGCTCAGGAGTTCTGTCCCACTGCATAACTATCATACACAAGCCATAAATGCTAACTAGAAAAAGTACCTGTCCCTCTGAATATGGTCCTTTAAACACGTGAGGCATATATCAATAAGAATAATGAAATATTGCCTTTTACCTAAGTTGCACCTACTAAAGGTGCAGCTGTCACATTTAAGTAATCAGTCAACTGAACATTACTTCACAATACTAAAACAGGTTGCAATGCTTTCAGAACAAGCAAGAGGTTCAGCTTTCAATACAGGAATAATGTGAAATTATGAAGTTTGTTCAGCTCAGAAAAAACATAATTTTTAATCACAATGTTTTTTAAGCCACAAATGGAATTAATTTTAACAATTCATGAATTAAAGATATGCTTTGAAATTGAGTTCAGCATCCTAAGAGCATATATAATACATCTACACAGCAAACTTAGGCACTAATGTAAACCAAGTTCTATTTACATTTTGATTGCTACCTCATATCTATCAATTAATGTACTGTATTCATAAAACACAACCTTCAACATCCAGAACTTCCATATATATTTCAGACTCAGTCTCTACTGACTACTTCATTGGCAAAGTTATGTGTGAAGTTAAGTACAGTACTTCTCTTTTTATCTATCTAAAATTTATTTATCTAAAGCTGTCTGAACTAATTTTTCTTAGGTAACTTTCATGCCTTAAAAAATACAACCTAACAGAGCATTAAAGTAACAAACAGCAGCCTGTTGTGTACATGTTAAGAGATTGTAATGAATCACATTTGAAGTCACAAAACCAATTTTTTCACTGATCTCAGTAATAATTTTGATCCAGAGAAGATTTTGCTCATTAAAAAAACCCAAACAAACCAAAAAACCCCAAACTTTACTTTCCATTGGCTTTAACAGGAGTTCTTGGTATGCATAGCCAACATATGTGGTCTACCTGTGAGACTCTGGCAATAAGAACACAAGGGAGGTCAAAGGGCTTAAAGAGTGATCCTTTACTCAGTGAATAAAACTGCCCATGAAAGAGGCCAAACCCCACTTCTTTTTACATCTGTATGATTTCAATAGTATTATGAAGGTGAACATGGGAAGCTGAATTGGTGTTAATGTGCTTGATTATATACGACTGACCTGCAGAACAATACAGAATATGCCCCAAATTATGGATTTGATTAGAGAGATAGCACGTTAAATATTCAGATGGAAAAAAAATTATCACTAAAAATTGCAAAGGTCATCTCTGTTTATAAATACAAAACACACACACAAACCAGGAATGCTATGGAACTAAACCCACTCCTCTCTCTCTCACCCACTTAAATCAGCACTCTCAGTAATCTGAATTCAGGTTATTGATTACTCTAGCTGCTAGGAAGGAGGTGGTTGCTTACACTGAAAGAAACAACTCAGCATGTTGGAGAAGAGCCTTTCAGAACAAACCACAGCTTGGCACTTCAAACTTCTTTAAAGCAAGGAAGATTATTTATTTAAAACAGGTTGAGTGTTTGTACTTCGTTCTGTGTTCAAATCCCTTGAAAGCCACCATGTGTCTTTCCCCTGAAGCTGGTGTCTGAATGCAAATGGTTTGTTAGTCATGGGTACACTGGGCTATTTAAGCAGATCAGAGGCTGCACAGAACACCAGTGTGAAGTGAGGAATAGAAACTGTACTGCTTTGAGAAAGAATGAAGCCATAAGGAACTTAGCATGCTAAAACAGGGCTAGGGCATGCACGTGGGCAGTACAGCTGGCAGAGTCAGCCATCACTTGTATGCAAATGCACTGATGAAAAGCTTTGTGCTGTGGCAGTGGGTCAGTGCCCACTGGGGTGGATTTCATGGCATAGCCACAGAGCTCCTGAGAGATTGGGTTGCAGCATCTCAGCTGAAAAGATCTCTTGCCGTGATCATTTCAAAATCTGGCTCCAGTGGTATCAGTTATACTGGATGAGACTACAAATTTGTTCCAGTAACTAGAGCTTTTTTGTATTTATTGCACATCCCCAAGGGCCTCCTCCTTGAGGAGGAAGTCTGGTGCACAGTATTGGGAAGCCACATTTGGGAGCTTTTGTCTCAAAGCACTCTATACATTTGTCAGTTTTCTGTGGAACTGGCGCATGAATCTCCTCACTCAGGTGCCTCAGTTCCACACTGTGCTGCTCACAGGGTAAAGATCACCACTTGATTATAACATGCTAAAATTGAAATACTGTCATTATGCTTAGAAAGAGATGCTTCCAGGAGAGGGAAAGAAAGTTTGTCATTACATAAAGTATTGAAATTTACGTTTATCCACCAGAAACCACTTTTCTACAAATAGATTTCCAAACTTGACTATAAAGTTGTTTTTTCCTCCTTTCTTTATTTTTCTCCACTGAAAGGCTCCTGCCACAATAAAAAACTATTGCAATGAGAACAAATCTGATACCAGGAAATTATTTGTTTTGCCCTAACTTAGTAGCTCAGCAGAGGGATGAATGGCTAGTTAGGCTATTTTTAATTTTTTGTTACTATCATCTGGAGATGATATTATAAATCCTTTGGTGAACTTTCTCCTTAAAAGAGGCCTATCAACAATTTCTGTTTAAAGACTATTCTTGGCAGCAGTTGGAAGAGATGTGATTGTTCTTTAAACATTATTCAGCTCACAGCAATGTTTATTCCCACCTTATCAATGCCCAAACCTTCACAGAACTTGCTGACAGCATCTCAAACATATTCAGCTTTTACATACAAGTAATACCCCAGTAATAAAGCCATATAAGTTCTTTCAACTACAGAAGATGGGTGACTCCACATATTGAAGTCTCAAGCACGTCTGTATTCACTCTTTGCACAGACCCTTGCCATCTCATAATGTTGTGATATTTAGAAGCTTTCTTTTCTTCGTTGTCTCCAAATCTAGCAAAAATACTGAAGTATGCAAGGAAATTTCTCTATCTTTGCATTTATTTCTGATGAATGACAACAAAAAGAGAAATCATTAAAAAAAATTAAAAAACCTGAATAAAAGTATAGTGATCATTATAAAGTAGTTATCAGCACTGGGCCCTCAGAATGAGTGAACTAATGTACGCTTAATTTGTCTCTTCAGGATTTTTCCAGTCATGAAACATGTTGGTTTTTGTTGCATTTCCAACTTGGGTAGGATGGATTACTAGTACATTTTCAAGGAAGCAGAGAAATTAATTGACAGTTACCCATGAGATTGGTTAACGTAGACGGGAAATCTAGATTACAAGGTGGTCTGTGGTAGCAAGGGCAAAGAAGGACTTGTAAATACCTTCTAAAGGGAATTCGGAAGGTAACCCTTTTTATAAGCTCTGAGTAGAACACGTGGTGCATGGAATGTCTCAAATGAGGACATGGTGAGCAGGGTGGACTGAACACCATATTCAGCAGGTCAGCTGGGCAGACACCTGAATCTTGCTCCTGCTGAAGACAGGTGCTTATCCACTGCATAGTGAAACTTCCTCCTTATCCCCAGTGAGGAATTTCTCTCATATTTTTACTGGAAGCACAGAGCTGATAGCACTGACCTTCCAAAAAAGTGAGAGGTTAAATTAACCAGCACTCAAAGTGAGTTAAGAAGGGATTTTCATCAGCAATATATTGCATAGTTATTATAATCAGCTATCCAAGAACACATTATTTCTACAGCACTACAGTACAATGAGTAGTGACTTTGGTTATCCTCATCATTGGGCCTCTCATGTGGTACATCAGATCAGATATTTAGACATGAGAACTATGTATGTATTACATACATTACGATCATAATTGTCACTAAAACTGAGTTCTCTTTGTGCAGTTTAGCATAATAATAGCAATCTTGGAATCAATCCAGATTTGATACAGTCAGTTTATAAATAGCATCCAAATAAACTCCTTGGAATATGCTACCTATCAGTTTCTGAGAAACAGGTTAACAGATGTACCAGACATTTCTTCTTGCATGAACTGAAATCATACAGTTTCTCTACAATGCTTTAATTATGTCTCTTGGAACATAACATTACAGTGAACAGTAGGCCTAATGTCTCACAGGAAATTAACTCTTCTTTTGGAATTAGCATTTTAGTTTGGATGTCTACCAAGGTGCATCAGATCCCATCTATACAATTAAGAAAAAGCAGTATTCAGAAAAGAAGAATTTTTCAAAAAGTAGCACAGAGTACACGGTACATTGAGATTCTCCCTCAGGTTTTGAACTGAAGTATTTTTCCTGTGTAGTATGAGGATATTTGTGATATAAGTGAATGCATGTAATTATCTGTAATATAAGTAAACACATTCAGGTAAGGTATAATATTAAAGGTTTGAATTTTTGTAGCCACTACTGGCCGAGCTGACCACAGTCTATTTAGCAAGCTGTTAATCCTCGTGTCCAAATCAAAAACAAGACACAGATAACTGCATTCTATTTGACTAAATTATTTCCATTGTGTTTTAAAGTGCCTTATCAAGTAGTTGTGTGATGTTCAGATTTTGGGAGGATATACAAAAAGTCACTGTTCCTGGAAGAAGAGACCCTAAATATTTGTAGACAGGTTTGTAGGATTTGTAGACAAATTGAACACTGATCTACTTTAGCACCAAAGTCTGTGTACCTTTAAAGAACAAACTGTAAACTTTAAGAGTGAAGTGCTCTCAATGAAGATAAACTCAAGAGATGTTTCTCTGCCCTTCTCTACAAGGGACCTTTTAATTCAAGCTGAAGCCAGTTTGTACTGATTTCATCATATAACTCTGTGCTGAGGGAAACAATGGGGTCCTCAAATTACCTAAGGTTTATTAAACCTCATGGTCCCACTTCTCACGGTCTCTCTGGATGGCATCTCATCCTTCAGGTGTGAATATTTCACTGTTAAAAAAAAGATCTTAGGCAAAAGCTACAGTGATTACCTCTTTGCACAGGAAAAATCACAGCTAAATAATTTGCATAAAAGCTTGCAAAATTGCATACCTGTGTCTATTTGAAAAGTTAAATGGCTATTTGGGAAAATGTTTGCTGTGGTTGCACAGATTAGTGAAGTGAATGTGAGGTATTTGACATAACCTGTGGGTTTTGGAGTAGATCAAAGTGGTGCAGTGAATTGTATGGAGGGGGTGTGAGGAGAAGAAAAAAAAGAGTGATTTTAGCAAAGAATTTTGTTCCGAGTGTACAGGAAATTAACCATTAATGCTGAGGACTCAAACATGCCCACCTCCAATGATGAATCTCAATATGCTATTGAAAAGCTTGCAGGACATCTAACACAGAGATGACTGAGGAAGTTTCCCTAGTTACCAGATCAAGACATCAGTCATTGACTCTTCTAAGCAACACCTTCAGAAAGCACCTTCTCGAACAGAATTCCAAGAGCACTACTGAGACAGTCCTTTCCATATGAGCTCCATTTTTCCTGCTATTTCAATCTCCAAATTAGATCTTTGGAATCATGTTATGGCTATTTCACTGACACACTACAACTTCAGACATGCCAGACACCCCCCAGCAGTCACCAAAGCTGCCTTTCTTAAAATAAAAGAGTTGGTATTTGGAAAGAAGAGATTGTTGTGGAAGGCATAGGCAGAAATAAGGAACAGGCACAGACAACTACAGCATCTTGAATGTTACTGCCAAGCTGCCCCCAAAAAAAGAGTCTATTCTTATTTCCAGACTAGTTATTGTGAGGTTCCATCATGTGTTACCAGTCCTGGTTCAACTGCAATAAGATTATTAGGTAGATATAAGTATACTTAGTACTAGTATTAAGGATGACAGTATGGAAAAAAGGGAGCAAAAGCCACCAGCAGTTGCATTTGGGGCAAAATGCACCTACTGGTTTCTTGCAGTGATTTGTTGAACTCAAAGTCTCACATTGTTTTGTTTCTCCCAATAGGAAATTCTTAAGGAATAACAGCAAAAAGCCCCCCATACCATATAGAATCAAATAGCTTTGTTCTCTTAGAACCTTGTTGCCAATATCTCTCAAAGACTACCACATAAGCCATCTGGATCTGATGTTTGATTACAGCAACAGTGGATGAGAGAGGTGAGGAGAGGTTTATGGCTCTGGTGAGATTTCATGCTTTACGCTTTTCTTGATGTCCTGAGGATTCTGACATAAGAGCAAGCAGAAGCATTGCTCAAGAGGATGAATGCAACATGATTTTGCCTTTATCCCTAGAGAAGGAGGTGTTGTTCAGCATCTCACCTCACTCAGCAAAATGCAGTTTGGGTCAGAGGGGTTCCATTGCTGACTTTCTGTTTGCAACCTCAGTTTGTTTCCTAGTGCTGCACAGCAATTGCTCACCTCTAAACACTCCCAGCAATCCTCTGATCAAGGTTCCTTAGGGATCTTGATTTGTTTCAAAGAAATATACAATGGGGAAAGGACAAGATAAACCCCATAACATTTTATTACATGCAGTTCTTCACCAAAGGCAGACTGCAATTTTAGTAAAGTCACCTAGATGGACAGAAGCACCATTCCATGAGGGAATAAACAGCTCTCCATCCAGATGTTAGCACACAGATGGCCAGAACACTGTGTATGAATCATTTTTCAAACTAGCATCCATTGATAATTGCAACTTGTGGTGTTACTCATTTCTCTTGCAGAAAGAGAAGGAAGCTTCAGTGTAGAGGTGATAGAATTCAAAAACACCAAACAGTTACCAACATGCAGAAAATAACAGTATGGGCACATGCACACGTGGATGTAAATTCTGGAATCTGTTAATACCCTCCTTCCCCCCCTACATCGCCAGGGCAACTCTACTGCCCACCTGCACACCATGTGGCCCTGGCTCGTACTGAACAGTGGGGCCAGGCCACCGACTTCATTTCACTCTCACACATTTACACAGCAACAACATGTGACAGATGATCGACTGAGATCAAGAGAGAGGAGGAAGATAACATCAGAGTTTGCCTGTTCATACAGCTGCTGACCACCTTTCACTCTTCCCAGAGCTTAGACCCTACAGCACTAAAGCAGTACGGGACTGTCACAGTCTTCAGTCCCTGCTGCCTGCTTCAAAACTGGTAACTTACAACAAAACCTGTGCTTACGGGAACTGGCAATCAGAGCAAATCCCAGCAACCATTTGAATATGTCTTTAGTTTTCATTTTCTGATGTTCCATTAGGGTTTTCTTTTGGCTGTTGCACAACCTTTTGTCTCTCTACCCATGTTCCCCTCACTCAACTGAGAAAAATCACAAGATTGAATTTAATCCCACAAACAATGGCAGCTTTTTTTTTTCCTTGACCAGGCAATATTTTCAGGGAGAAAAACCATTTGATCTTTTAAATTTTAAATAATGTTTTGTTTAAAACCTAAGTCATGTTCAATTATAATTAAAAAAGCCCGATTATCAAAAAAATCAACTGAGTGAAACCAATGATTCACAGGCATGTTAAACCACAGATCTGATAAGGTTGATTACTCTGATGTATTGCCATGTGTATAAATACTTGTGCTAATTCTAAATGAGCTGCCACCTCTGTGCTGCAGGTGTGCACTCAAACACCAGCTCAGGTGTGCGCTCAGAAACACCAGCTGTGGCACCAGAAAGCTCCTCAAAGTGAATGCAGTGAAAGTGCAGTATCACCTTGCTCCCCTGCTTCTGGCTGCAGAGGTGGGTTATCCCAGGTTAGCTCAGAGATCCTCTGCAGAGCAGCACACTTATATGCTATGCTTTAGGACTCAGAGTCCTAAGACCTCAAAACCCACATTGCTCAAAAGAGAATACAGGCTTTTCAATTCACATGTATTGTTTAAATTCAGCCTTCTCTTCATGTGCAACCCACTATTTTAGATCTCACTCTATAGCTTCTTTTTCAGTATGCTTTTATTGATGCAGTATTTTGTATCTTGAGCACTCTTACTAGGAAATGGTACCTGCAGAATAAGACATTACAACGACCTTTTGTTTTGCTAAATATCAAACTTGACACTGCTACCTTCTCTAGTCTTGTACCCAAAGAGAAAAAAAAAATCAATGAGAATGTTTATAAAGATTCAGAAAGGAGTTTTAGGCAGTAGGCTTGATTTGTTTTCTCCACATTTTAAACTCCTGGAATACCACTATCTTAAAAATTGTTTTACTTTCAGTTTCTCCTAGGACAAGACAGGTGATGAGAAGGAATTACCTGTGTATTTTTTTGCACTTCTTACCCTTCCTTTTCTCTCAATTCCTCCTTCTCACCAGATTCCCACATATATGAATCACAGGAAAACAAAGAAAATAACAAACCCTCCCATTGAATTTGTGAATACATTGATCTTTTGTATCTGAAAGATCAGAGCATATAACCACAATATTATCACAGTCAGATATTGCAGTCCTCATGAAAACAGATTATAAACCTGAGCTATTTTATGACTTTTTGTTTTATAATGTGGCAGAAGTTTAATATGATATACAGGGAACCATATTTAGAAATGAAATGCAAATAGGATTTTTAAGAAAAGCTTTGTTAAATACGTAACATTACCCTGAATATGGAGGATTCACATATGATTTATTTAGTAGCAAAGAAAAAAGTAACAATTAATCACACTTAAGAGCAAAATAGGAATAATCTCATAGTACTCTGTTCAGATTTATTTAGTTTTAAAATATTACAAAAAATACGATACTGACAGTTAAGTCAATATAATGCTCTGTTTATACTGTACTGAAAAAGTTTTCCAACCAAAAAGGAGAAAAGGAAATGACACTAACAAAACTCTTATAATTCTGACTTGAAAAGTTTGCAGTTTGAATTTTATTATGTTTAAATCAGGACTGTAACTAAACCCTACTGTAATTTCTCAAATCTCAGAATGCTTTGGTTAACTTGATAGCAAATCTTTGTCCTCTACTGCCTGGAATACCAACATCTTCAGAAATACTCCATAAACTAATACCCAGATGAAACTTCAGCAGATTGCAATCCCGTATTTCCTTATGTGCTTTTTCCTTTGTCTCCAAGTTTTGTTCAAGAATTCTTTATCACTCTTCTATAAAGAATTTTGATTAACTTCCATTAAGTGACTAATTCCTCAGATGTTGTATTTCTGAGTGGTTCCATTGATGTATGACAATTACACCAGCTGACAAACAGCCACCACATTACAAAAGAAATCCATATTTTTAATGACTCCCTTGCTGTCCTCCACGTACGTGTGTATGGCATGACACACAGCTTTCTACCATCTGCACCTCTTCCTTTATAGATACGCATTTTGTATTATAAATTGCTTGGCTGTGAGGTATCTTGACATTTGACATAACAGCAGGGCTGGGGGGGAGCGTAAGTGCTGATCATTAGATTATTGTTGAAGTATTCTCTCCTTTCCTCCCCTGCTCCCTGTGTTCCCTGGAGACACAGGTGTTAATAAAATCAAACAAAATGAAAATGGGTAAATTATTGCAAGCTATGAACACCTACATTGTGCCATGCCTCACTAGTTTCCAATACCACCTCATTCTTGAGACAACCGAAGAAAAAGATGCAATTTCATCGCGTAGACTGGGTGGTATAAAGAAAGGACAAAAGAGACAAGATATTGCAATCCAAAGGTCAGTGACCCACTCCCTTGTATAATTATAGCATTTCATTTATATCCTACAAATCTGTCTTTGGATGGCTGATAGTAAATTAGTAGCTAAAAAAGGGCAATTTTGAAAATTCCTTAATAACTGGTAACTGAGTTCTAAATCCAGAGCATCATATAAGGAGATGAGCACAACTACTAGTTTGTAATTTCTTTTCTAAAAATAATTTTAAAAATACTCAAATAGTTAGATCAGATCTAGATCTGCGTCTCGCTGCTTCACTTCAGTAATCTTGAAAAAGAGATTTAATACTTATTTTGAACCATGTAGATTTTGTAGAGCTTCAAGGGTCTGAACCATTCGTGAGTGTAATATACATCCAATTCAATCTTCCACGATGGATGCACTTTATACCTTTTTAAAATGTAAGCAGAATATTTTTGTGCTGCATTCTTCATTTCCCATAATCAAGCACATACGAAACTCTTCCAAGAAGGTTTCATGCAGTAACAAACACTGTGTCAAAACGTTAAATGTTGAACTTTTTGTTAATACATATTAACAGCTTATACCTAGATTTGATGGTGGCCCTCATTTAGTAAGGAGTGGAGACCATAATTTTAACAGTCTGCTAGCTGCTGTAATTGGAGCAGTATTGTACAGCTCTCTGCAGTGTCACCTCCTGTACAACCAGATGAGCACAATAAGAAATAAATTCTAGATCTGTAGAACTGATCAAAGAATCCCTCAGTCTGTGTTCATTCAGTCTATCATGCAGTGCCAAGGACTTACCAGGCTCACTCTCTCTGACACAGAAAAGTTACACACTTAAATGCAAGGTACTAAAATGCCATATATTATAAAATTTTATAAGAAATGGAATGGGAGATAATTTTCTCTAAAGGGCTGGTGGAACAAAACAAATCAAATGCTGCCTGTTAAGAATACTGGAATCTTAGCTATTAAGGCCAGATACTTGAGAGAGCTACAACCCCTACAATTGCTGGCAGCCAGTCCCAGGTCACACCCATTTCATTTATGTTCTAAATATTGACCAGAACTTCGAATTCAAGGCTACAGCTTCTTAGAAACAACCTGATAACTTTCCACTTGAAAAGCTGTCTAACTGTATTTATTTCAACCAGACCACAGTAATTAATATTTATGAGGATGAGTGAAAGAAGGATGCTTATAGCAAAAAGGGGATTATGAAAACACAAGAATGCGTGAAGATGCCGACGGGACTGAACAAATGGCACCTGAGACATGCACACGGCAGGCCCACAAGAACAGGACAACAGCATATATGTAGCTGCCAATATAGAGAGGCACAGAAATACCTCTTTTTGAGCTTTGCTCCACATGTAGTCCAGAAGTAGTTTTGGTACTCGTACCAAATACATTTACCACCACTTATTTAATGGGCTTATTTGACTGTTACAGACACCAGCATCTGAGACATTTCTGATTTCAGGCAAATCAAAGTAACAGTGGCTGGCACATGTTACGTTCTTCAGTGGTAAGTACTAGATCTGTTATGGGTTTTAAATGAGCATGTGTTGCATATTTTTGGATTTATATCTTACATGAATATGACCAATAAAAAGTGGACAGAAGAAGAGAGCTCCAGAAAGAGCTTGTCAACAGTATTTTCAGGTGAAAAAAAAAATGAAAAATAGGTGGGTTTGATCTGTAGAATGTGAAGTGTACAAAGTACAACTATTAAAACAGAAGGGTAGATACTCTGAGCTCATTAAAATTTCTTTTGAAGATGAAAGTCATTAGATTTCAATGAGACCTTGGAGCAGAAGCTCACATTGACATGAGGATATTTAACCTGTAGTCTACAGTGCTTCAAGCAATTGATAGTATGATAAATAATTGCTTGGCTGCAGTAACCACATAGAAGGAAAAAAGGATTACCCTAATCAAATACAGTCAGTGTGGTGTTGCCTGTCTCTGTGCTCCACATTTCATTCTGAAAGTTTGCAGTTTTAAAAACGGAAATCCTGAGTTCCTCAAGAGGAAATTGTAAAGGATTTATTTTCCTGCCACCTCCAAGAAAACTTTGATAACATTCAGGGTCAGTCCTTCAGCTGGCACGATCAGCATAGCTGTGTGGAAGCCAGTGGATCATTGCCAATTTATAACAGCTGAATGTCTGGTCTTACTACAGGGACAACCTGTAGCCAAATACAGTATTTGTTGTCAGGAATACCTGTTCTTCAAGGTAGAAGACTCATATTTTCATGTTGGTGAGTTGCATCAGTGATTAAATCTTACTCATATTTCAGTACCCAAGCAAAGGACACACCAGGACCGTGCAGTGCCCTACAGGTATTTTTTATATCTAGTAGATAAAGGGGAACTCCCTCCAGAAAACTGAACTGAAAAAAAACAAATACTGATCTTAAGAGAGGACTAAAGCACAGATAATAGACCCTCTTGAAAAAGCAGAGCAAGCTTGTCTTAAACAGCACTATGATGTTAAACAGTGCTTTACAGTTAGTTTACTGTATAGAAATGAGAAGAGTCAGAGAAAGGAAGAAGGCTCCATGCCATAAGTCACTGACAAAACCAGGATTCTCTTGCAGGTTATCCCACTGGATGTGCAGTGCCCATGCAGTCAAGGGTGAAAGCACAGTATGCCCTTTCTCACAGGAGAAGATGGCATTTCCATGAGAAGCCATACGTAAAGGCAGTGGGAAAAAAAACTTCAAAGCATTTCTAAGTCAATCTCTTTGCACTTTCCTAAACACCCAGATCCTGAATACACAGTGCTCAGGAATGTTGTACCAAGCCCTTTTTTCATCCCTACAGCATGATCCCTACATAAAATACTGCTATAGAAGAACCTACTTTTCTTTTTTAGCATATAGGTGCTCACTGCATGAGTCAAGAGGATAAAATTAAGACAACACTGCACTAAGAGATTGCCCCTGAAGGGCTGTGCAGGCAGCTTTCATTTCCTTTAGCACACACAACACAAATTTCATACCTTTCTAATCCTAGGCAGTGTTTCCTTGAACCCATAATTCTTCCTTTTAACAAAAAGATAAAACCTTTATGGTTTACTCTGAATTTGGTGTCAGCAAGCAGTGGCCTCAGTGGCCCAGTCCATAGTAAAAGGGCTCATGGGTACAACACCCCCCAAGGCAGCCCCACTCACTCACCAGCCCACTGACACATCTCTTCATGTCCCCGTGGCTCCTGAGCTGCATGCAGTCAGCAACCTTTGCTGACCAAACTCATAAATGGCAGCTTCCTCAAATCAAGTTCCTGCTGTTTTACTTCACAGCTCTCCCTTGTTACGGTAACGAGACACACAGCTCCCAGGCTCTCCTTACTACTGTCTTGCCAGCACTGAGAGGGAATAATTCCACTGTAGATGTGTAACACACAAAAACCAAATTCTGAAAAGAAGTCATCTAGGAAGGAAAAATCCTGAGATTTCATCTTGATAAGCACTAACTACCAAGCTACTATCTATTTTGCTGCAAAGGAGGTATTTTGCTATCTTTTTTTTTTTTTTTCTGGAAATTCGACTACTGGTGAAATTGAGGAAAGCTTGTTAAGAGCCCATATCACTGGAAGATTCCCTATCTGCTCCCTTGTGAGTGGCTGTTTCGCACAAGAAATACGAATTAATTTTGTTACATTTAGCTGCTGAAAAAATGTTGGTGTACAAGATCTCGTGTGGCAATTACTTCTGTGATTGTTCTATGGTAAGAGTAGTAAAAACAAGGCCATGACAGGGGGTCACTATGATAAAACATTGCCCCAGTCACTGGCAAAAGTTTCAGTTGAACAATGTGCTCTGCATTGGCAAACACCGTTAAAAACGGGTCTCATTAACAGCAATAAAACCTCCCCAGCATTCAGAAAAAAACTCCTATTATAACCTTAAATAATTCATGCAAATTGAACACTTTCCTGAATATATTTTGAGATAAGAATGTTTTCTAATTATTTGAGAAAGGAAGAGGAAAAAAAGGCTTAAGTATTAGGGTAAACTTGGATAAAATCCTCCCAGCACATCAATGAGTAGCTGTCACTCCAAACACTGTACATTTAAGATTCCTACCTCAAAATAAAGATACTCCTTTGCTGCTTTGTTACTGTGCAGCCCCACAACCAGACCAGCTAGGACTAAATCTGAAAACAGAATTCAGGCACACTGTAAGCATTTAATGTTTAGAAAATCCTTTGCCCTTGTAGTATTCGTAATCCTATTATGTTAAATTTAGCTGGTCAAATTCTGCTCTTACTTGTACTTCGCATCTGTCAACTTAGAGTGTACAATGCATACATCAAGGCAGCATTTAGCTCAGCACAAGGAGAGATTTGATATTTGGAATACATTTTATCTTTTGAAAGCCACACTTTTCCCAATAATATATGTTGAAACAAAGTTCCCCAGGGTCATGCAATCTGTGTTCTTTCCCACTCAGCTGAAGATGATATTAAGGAGCTAAAATGAGAGAAATATTGTCATTTGGTTATGTAGTGTAACGTGCTTGAATTCATTCCCCTGACACTTTGGACACGTTGTTTAACCAGGAAACCAACATGAGCACACGAGCTCTGAGTACTTCCAGGTTGAGAGCTCGTGACAAGACTGAATTGTCAGCTGAAGGCTGTGTGTGCCACCAGGCTGACACACACTCTGCACCACAGGCCGGGAGAGGACCCGGTGCCTGGTGAACGCAGACCTTTAGCAGCTGGTAAAACAGTAGCACTGCAGGCAGCTGCTGGCCTTATTTGTCAGACAACAGCTGCAGACATCAAAGAGAATAAAGAGAAAGAGGAAGGTGGAAAGACCGAGGTAAAAAAGGAATTCAGTCTACACTGTTTTTATGAAGTAGATGAGTTACTTTTTAATTATATAAACATATTCTACTATTACCAGTTTGCCTTTTACAAAGAAATACTAAAAATACTTGTAAGCATACGCATAGAGCAGTAAGTCCTCAAGCACCCTACTGGAGTCCAAGAGGTTAGAATTAAATGGTTCAGGCCAACGCAATCCTTCCCATATACAAAGTTAGGGATATTATAGTTTGGTCTTCTGAAGCTGTTCCAAATGCTTCATAGTTTTAACAGCATTAGTTTGATGTGTTCAATGCTATCAGTTGAAACACTAAGATTTAAATATTAAAATGAAATTTCACAGATAAAAACATTAGGATAGTTCTGTCAGCCATAATACTGGAATGCACATGCATACAACATTATATAATGTCAAATTCAAACAGGCCATTAGAAAATATCAGTTGGTGTATTCAATGGCTTGTTTTCCAACTTCATTCTCACAAGAATCTCAACAAAAAATTGTCAGTCCTATTTTTTCCACATTGTATTTTTTCATTTCTAATTGTTTCTAATTCTTCATAGAAACACTTTTAATTCAGCAGCCAGTATAATATAGTATACATAATATTTTGCAAGAGGCAGCTTCTGCAACTGCCTTTATACCCTTAGGCTTTGTGACTTGACGTCATAATGGTCTTGATTTATTAGAAGATAAACCTTTCCCAATGTTTTTTCCTTTTAAATAGTGAACTGTAAATAACCTATCCAATATGAAAAATGCTAAATAGCTCCTTTGAAATTCTAATGGAGATTGTCTACAGTTATATCACCCACTGCAGAATCCTTGTTGCTGATGCTTCACCTGCATATGTGGAAAGGATAGGAATGTAACCTGCACATGTACACATAGCTCTGTGTTGGTCTGCTGAGACGCAAAAATTTGGGCTGGGTGCAGCCAGCATGTTCCAAAACATAAAGAGAGATTATTTTGCTGTTTTGGGGGCTTATAGATTTTCACTTGAATATTCAAAGTAAATATACATACAATATACATATAATTCAACCAACAGTCTCTTTGTCTTTTTCCTTATTGACAAATCTTGAATTATTTCAGTTCTATGGTTTTGCTGGTCCAAGCTTCCCAGGTGTCAAATCATCACTCAGGTAACCTTGCTGCAAAGCTGAGCTCCAGTCAGTCCTCATTTTCCATCGCCACAGCGTTTTCTGCCTACGCTTACACGTTGGTATGTCAAAGTCTTGGCACAGCTTGATGTCAGCAGCCAAGCCCAGATGGAGAGAGGGCTGACGGGGCCATGCTCCATGATCCCTGTGTTTAGACCTCTAGCTCTGACCATATTAACTCCCAGGCAACCAAGCCTTCCTAATTACTCCACTGTTTTCTCTTCCCTACAGACACCATCTCTAGCACGTTCTGCAACTGAGCAAGCTCAGCTCCATCAGCCTTTATTTATAAGTTATGATCAAAGCTTGTAGAGCTCAGAAGCTCTTTTCTCCCCGACAGCCTTAACTAAATCAGTTTTCTGGACTTGCCATTCCTCAGAACCCTACCAGGCTTTGCTATCACCAACCCACTATTTCCAGAATGCAGTTAAGTGCTTATCACTTGAAATTTTAAATGTTAATTGCTTAGTAATGAAAATTTCAATTTAACTGCTAAGTGACTGGCAGAGTTCTAGTCCATCCTAATAATTAAAATTCACTAATATAACGTTTTTAAATGTCCTTAGTATGGAAACAATTCTATACTCACGTGTGTGAAGGCTTAGATACAAGGTGGTTGTTTCAAGTTTTTCCAGGATTGAACAAAAAAACATGTGGCTGAATTAGCAATTGCTAATTTGGGAATAAGTAAAATCTCAGTGTTCATCTTAGAAATGTCTAAATTATTAAAAATCATATCCCCCATTCCTTTATTTCCCCTGCTTGTGTTCTCAGATAAATCGATCCCTCTTAAAAAATGTATTTCTCAAAAGAAAGATACTCAGTTTGCTCCTAACCTGGTGTTCAGGATGGAGACTTGTGTTCTCACTTTGATAGGTTTACTATTGATAGCCAAAGCTACTGTGTAACCTGAGGAACTTTTCTCACTTTCTAAAACAGTATTCGGATCTAAATTTTCACAAATTCAGAGGAAATACTGCCAGAAATGAAGCAGCTGATTTCCTGTATATTCTGCTCTTTTACTGCAGGTGTTAATGGAGCTGACTAGAGATGTTTAATACAATGTTACTTGTGAGACACTGCATTGTACAGGATAAGAAAAAGGAAATAAAGGCAAACTGAATTCCTAACATATCATTAACTAATCAACTAGAAATTGGATTGGACTGAATTCCTCTTTCTAGTTTTTAGAAATAGCAGAAGAAACATCATGAAAACATGCAAGACAAAGCACCAAGTCAGTACTCCTTAGCGTCTCTTAATTGTACTTAGTCCAAGTTCAAAATCCCAACCCATTTCTCTAAGATCTCTTTCACGTCACAAGAGTTTTGCAGAGGGTTTGGACAGTGTTTCCAAACATAGAACAAGCATAGTTTCTTTTTCTTTTACCTTCAGGGCCACAATATGAGAAGCTTCTGGCACTCTGATGTTCTGTCACTTTTTAATGCAAACTCTGGAAGTTCACGGGCACAACGCTGCACAATCTGAGGAAGATAAATCACAGTTACTTCAAGCCAGCTGACAGCAGTTTAAGCAGCTGCAATCATCAACCACCAAGGGAGTTTCTTCTTTTATCTTACTAAATGCAAAAGTATACCAGGAACTGGTAATATCACTGGACTATCAGGAGTCCTGCTTTTACATAAATATCAGCAAGCGGTAAGTAAATTCTGTTGACGAAATGTAATAAAACAAAGACGGTTTCAAATATGACCGTTCCCTGATGCATTCTGCAGCCCCGTCTTACTCACTTATTGCATGCTGCTGAGATTATAAGGTTTGCTTTTATCTGTCAGAAATCAATATTTCAAACATCGGATAAAAGAGGAAATTGAACTGGGAATAGGCTGAAGTGCTGTAAAAACTACAAAGCACAATTATCAAAAAGCACTTAAAGTACTTAATAGGACACACATATAAAAATGCTCAAATTAATGTCAGGGAACTATAATGAGAACTTTTTCTATGCTTTTTGATCCAAATGCAATGTAATTCGAGTGCAGCCTGGTCAGTCAATACAGTTTTCAATTTATATGAAACCCTAAGGATTTCTAGCAATCCATTTGCTAGAACTGAACCATTACATATGATTGGTTAATATTTCAATTTATTGAAAATACATTATTTTGTGTAAAGTGTTTAAGTTGTTGAGGTTTAATCATTACAAACAGTTATGATAAAAATAGATCTTTGGATAAACAAAGACCTCACAGTCAAGCTTTTAATAAATACTAGTATAACTAGAAAATTGGATTTTAAAAGGAATAGACATAAGGAAAAACTGCAGATATGGGGTGGTGAGATGAGAAGGAAATGTTGTATAAACCAGATCTTTATCAGCACACATTAATCTGAGAAGGAACCTCTTTGAAAAATGTTGGAAACCATAGTTATTTTATGCAAAAAAGCCACCCTCACTATTAACTTTAGTACATTCCCCTTAGATTTATATATTCATTTATCATCTTTAATGCTATTGAGCTGGAGGTCTTTACAAAACTATGCTAGATCAGAAATCACTGTAAATGAGTGTGTACATATCTGTATGCACATAGCAGCACCCATGGAAAACAGATCAAGTGACTTTAGAAAATTTGATATGAAATATGAAGCGCTGCAATACACAGAGGGGTTATAGCTGCAATTTGAGCAACCAAGATGCACCTTAACAAAATGGCTGTGTCAAACTGTACCACTCTTTTCTAACCTACATCCCACATTTTTAATAAGGAACATGAAGGGACTCTTGGAAATCTTTCTTTGTGAAAAAACCTGCTCCTGTAGATTTCCAAAGACAGAGACTTCTAAATATCCCAGGCTATATATTTCAGTGCTTTATTATATTACTATTAAAAAAGTTGGGTTGTTTTGTGGGTTTTCTTAAGTCCAATATAAATCTTGGCTACTATAATTGCAGTTCTACTTCTTGGCCTACTTTATGTGATGAAGAAGAGGTTATACTATTCCTTTTTGCAACAAATTTGACTATGTAAACACAGCCATCACACAGCTTCTTTCCAGCACACAGGTTCTGTGAATGGTACAATCAGGCTCTGATCTAGACTTATGCAATTGTCTAAGTTAAGTAGCACAATAAACAATCAAAATCTGTCTTCTAATAATTGTCATCTTGTGTATGCTAAGCAAACTCTAACATGATTTAATTGAGGGAACTGGGAAAGAAAACCCCTCAAAACAAAATTTTTACATGTAAGAACAATGTTGACGAGACTAAAAATAAACAGATTGCTTCAGCTGGATTCTGTGTTCATTTGAATGGTGTCTTGAGTTTTTGGATTTCCCGAACCAAGAGTGGTCTCCTAAATCAACAGAATCATCACAGAACATACAACCTTTTCCAAATAGTACATATTTCCAAATAACAAAGTAACACAAATTGTTTTGTTTTAAAAAACAGTCTCAGTAGAAAACATACTATGATTTGGCAAGGCAATTGTAGTTATGGCACTCATAATTGCATAATGCACTTCACAGAAGCTTCTTCTATTGCACCTTATTGTATTTTTTCCTTCAATTATTAAATTCAGAGGCTTAACATCGAAAGAAAATGCACTTGTCTTTACATACACTTGAATTGTTACTGCCATTTAAAACTAATCAATGTTTTCTTTAGTACCATAATAGCTTATTTGCAAAGCACCTCTTTAAGAAAAATTTACATGGTATTCTGGAAGTAAACATGTTTCACGTTCTAAGAAAACACTCCCAGTAAAGAGAAAGAGGGCTTCGTTCTCATCTCAAAGTTCAGTGCAACTAAAATGACTTCAAGAGCTTAAAAAATTGTGCACAAAGGGAGTTGCTACTAGATTATATCCCTCTGTTCATAAATAATACAAGGAAAAACTATGCATTGTACACAATCCTTATATCCCTAGAGAAGTCCAGGAAGGTAATTTTCAAGAGCTCAGCATATAAATATATGCTTTCATTGATGCTAAGAGGAAAACAAACAGTTAAAATCTTCTTATTAACCTGTGTTTAAAGACGCATTCCTCAGAAATTTTATATCACTCCTGACTTGGATGTTCAACTACATAAAACTCACAGGACACCAAGGTCTCATTGGGCGGTGGAAAGCCCAAGCAACTCCACATGCACTCTGAGTGCTGTTTGACACAAACAGCAATGTTCACATCACTTTCCTCTAGGAATATAAGGGAGGCTTTTAAATTAGTCTCCATAGACTCCTTCAGAAGGAGGTCAGAGAAACGAAGTTGAGTAATATGAGTACACCTAATGTCTCAATATCTGCAGTTGCTTAACAAAGAGTTTTAATGAAGGATAAACAAGGTTGGCACAAAACTCACAGGCAGGACTTATAATTTCTAATGCAACATATAAACATCTACTGCTTTAATAAGATCAGCTGTTCAGTTCAAGCTATGCCTGTTCTTAAATACATGCAAACCCATTGATTCTAGTAGGGTAGCAAGTCTATCATTGGGATGAAAGTTATAAAAACCAAGCTAATAGGGAATATAATAATTGAACATTTGTAAATAGAAATGATATTAAAATGCTTATGCTCAGAACCGAGAATTTGAAACAGTTTGCCCCATGTACCTTGTTTGGCTTTACTCTGATACCTGTCGTAGCTCTGCAGAACATTTGGTTCATTTGGGTGACACAGCCTTTTGCACAGTAACAGTTCTGTCTCAGTGACACCTTCTGCTTATGCTTCCAGAGTCTCTACCCTTGCTCTGAGCTACACATTGTTCTCAGTTGAATGTTACTAATAATAGTAGTGGCAGCAGGTGATTTGCTTTCCAATTTTAGTCACGCAGAAGATGCAGTGTGGGGCTGCCCTTCAAACCTTTGTAGCTTTGGAAATACATCTTAAAATTACACAAGAAGCTGCGTGCCTTAACCAGCAGAGCTGCAGCATAAACTGGGTAACTGCATGCATGGCTAAGTGCAGAGCAGCAGCCGAAGGTATAAGCCTTGTGGGCAAACAATGGTATTCCCTTCCTCCTCCACATACAGTACATTTTTAAAAATATGACTCTATTGCAAATGTAATGAGCAAAATGGATGAATTTTAAAGCAAGGATGCAGACTTTGAAAAACAAGGACAAGTCACTCACCTGACCAGACAGTTCACAGAGAAAATTTCTTACCCGTGAAAATGTGGGGTTCAAAAACACACGTATTTGAAGATGAGCCTAGAAAGAAGAAACAGACATTAAAAATTTGCAAAGTTGCAATTAATAAAATAAGCCGAGTTGAGAAACACAGAGGACCAAGCTTTGTCAAAAGGAAGAAACAGAATTATAATTGAAAGCATTGGATGCAGAGACTGCCACAAAGTAATGCAACAACCTATGCCAAAGCATTTGCCACCAATTTATTTCCTGCTGAAGACTGAACAGACTGAAGTCTTGATCCTTTGCTAAATTACATGTTTCAGAATCCTGCCTGCAGCAGGTAGCAGATGCTTTATAGAAAGACAGTCACCTATTACTGCTCATTATTTAATAGTACTGCTCTAACTCTGCTGCAGTTTTCTCCATCATTGGATACTTTCTCTTACAGGTTCATATTTTCACAGATCTTTTCCTGGGTTTCAGACCTGCTTCCAGAGTATTACATTGGCTGCAGTTGGCCCAGTGTATAACAAGCAGCAGCTGGGAGAAATTTCCTGGATGGGCTTTACCAAAAGCATGATTTTTTTTTCTTGTCATCTAGTTATTGTGAGATCCCAGCTGAAAAATTTGTGTATATGTTTTCAATATCCTTCACTGTCAGTTGTGTGCAGCACAAAAGGAAAATATGCAGCTTATAAATAAAAAAGCTGGTAAATTATGTAACTAATTAGTATGTGATGAATAAGTTAATTCTGTTTGCAAAGCTAAAAACACGTAAAAGTTGCAATGTAGGGCAATAGAGACTAACAGAAAGGACAGAGATGACCAATTTTTTTATGTATTTGCTCATCTAGAATAGCCAAGAAATTACAACATCAGAGATCCTACAAATCTGAGGCAAAGCCTCATGCAATTAAAATTTGCTTAATTTTTGCTGAACTTCATTTCTCCTTCTTTAATGAGATGAGGAAGTTTTTCTTTTTCAGTGATTCTCTGTGAACATGATTTTCATTGGTTCATCTGTGGGTTTTTAGAGAAAATGCATAGAATGGCAATGGGAAAGCTTATCAATTTCAGCAAATTCAAGGAACTCCACTGAATTCAGTAAAGTTGTTGCAGATTTTATTTTTCAGTCTAATTGGCAACACATTTGGTTCATATTCTTCTACAGCACCAAAAATCTGAAAATCAGTAGCCACAATATATATATAGTACTATTTAAATTGTATTTTTCAGTATCCTTGTATCCATGAATTTGGAATCTATTACTTTTATCATCTGGAATGCACAGCCAATATTTTGCATTTGCAATCTGGAAAACAATTTCATAGGGGCCAGCAGAATAATTTTATATTTTATCAGTTTATTGTATCTAACTGCTAATGATATGTAGCATCTATTGCATATTACATGTCCTCTGCCATTATAGAAATCAATTCATCCCCTGATTTCCTTTTATTAACCAAGAATATCTTTCCAGCTGGTCTTTAATTAAATATTTCGTTAAGGATCATTAAGGAATTATAAAAACTCTTCACAGTTCTCACTGTTAATCATAAGCACTTCATTCACAAGGGAGTATAAATCTGAAATTTGCCTTCCGATTTTACTACAAACTCTTTTTAGAATAGTATTGAAAGAATTACCAAAACTACCCTACAAAATCTCTTTCATTTTGAAAAGAGAATTTTCAAATTAAATTAACATAAAATATAAAATAAACAAGAATTTACTTTAAATAAAGTGATTGAAAAATGAATATCAGGATTTTTCCATTCTTCTTCATTTGAACTAAAATAAAAGCAGCTCAAAATCATAGATTATTCCCTCTCTTTAAACAAGGTAGAAGGTGGTGAGACAGTGTTGGGTAGATGCAGAGTAGTAATGGATTATGCAGATGTTCTCTCCTGGGTCACTGTTATGAATCTGATCCAAGACAGAAATGACGAAATGTCAATGTCATTTTATGGCTTTTAGCATGAAATCCTGGCCCTACAAGGTCAGCAGCAAAACATCAGTAGTGCCAGGATTTTCACCTTTTGAATCTCTGGGGTGCAAAAAGAATTAAAGTCTGACTCAGCATGCATTGACTTTAATGGGAGTTATTCTGAGTTCAAGGTGCAGGTTTTTAAAAGTCCTCAGATGCTGCTTTGCCCATGTTTTAATAATAACTTGATCCTTCAGATGATTCCAACACTTAAAACCATAGCATTAAAACTATAAACTTTTATCCTTCAAGTCAAATGTTCTGATGACACACATTCTCTTGCTCCACGGTCTGGATTACTCTGCTTCACCAGGCTGAGCACTGCATAAGGGCTTCTTTCACCACATTTATTCACTTCTCTTCCTTCTTTTTCTGGAAGCAAAATCCTCATTCCAGATGACACAGGGTTCAGAACCTCTTGGATCACCATGTTTGTGGCCCCCAAGAAATTTGGCATAGGTTGTGGCTTCTACTCTGCATTCTGCCTAATCAACTTACAGCAATTCCCACAATGCTCACTGCCACAAAACGTGAGGTCTCTGGAGTAGAGGAGTAGTAAGACTTTGTGTCAAAATGACTAAATTAACAAAGCAGTAGAAGTCATTGAACATGCCTTCTGGAGTGATTAATTCAAACAAAATCCTTATCAATTCCATGAAAACAGTCAGAGGTGGCTTGTTACTTTAATTTTCTTTGATAGTGGTTGTTTTGTAGGAAGGACATAACAAGCCATTTTAAACCTAACTCTCAAGTCTTACCATTTTGCCCGCTTGAACAGGTTTGATTCTGAAATGGAAATAAGAATGGAATCCAAATGAGCTGTCAAATTTTAAGTGTTTATTCCGAATGGAAAAAAATTTCCAATTTTAAATGATTTGTTCATTCTCCCCCCCCCCTCAAATTCTAAGGTATACAAATATAAAAGTTATGTCTGGCTGTAACATATGCTTTCCAGACGTATTTCACTTGTATAAATGCACAGTTCAGGCATGTGTTCCTAAAAGTATTTAGCTATGCTGAAAACCACTCAGGAATTAAACTGGATGAAAGCATGCTGAAGAAGTTGTTGGAGGTTTAATTACCTTTTCTCTTTTTTCTCTTTAGTGGGAGTTCTGAATTCTGGAGGAGTAAAACTCCAGTCTCTACTGTATTGAAATGATATTTTTTTAGCACTCCAATCATTGTCTCTACTTGACTAAGACATTTCTGTGCTAAAGCAGGTGCATTTACTTTTCAAGTATTATTTTACTAATCAATTGAAAAATTACCTCCATGAATGACAGAAGTGCAGACCTTTGGAGTATTTCATTAAAAGGAGCAAACATTAATTACAAATCCAGCCCAACCTTTGCAGACATAAATTATGGGACGGATCTATTTTCTCCATGCTTAATTGCAAGCAGTGACTAGCTCTTTAAATTATTATCTCCAAGGCATGAATGAAATTAGAATGGATTTGATGATATTCTCAAGTCTTATTTGTATCTAAATAACTTGGCCATGCAGTATCTGGAGATATAAGGAAAATTAGGTGAAACACCTTTGAGCCTTTAAACTGTGGCTAGCTTACCACGAAAAAACTGGGAATTGCAAAATGGAATTAGAAAGACCTTAAAGTCTTTGCAAACAAGGGAGGCCTAGTTACAGGTTTAGCAGTGGGATAGTTATTATTGTCGAAGTATTTTTCTTCTAACTTAAATTCTAAAAGTTTTAGGGTTTTGTAGCTTTCTGAAGCTTTCACATTTCAGGCAGAATTTTCCAGGCAATATCTTTCCTGAAAGGCAGTATTTCCATTCCAAGCAAAATACCTGTTTTTCTAGTGAAATAAAACACCCTTCCTACAGAATTAAGAAGGTTGAAAATTTTGATTTTTTTAATAGCCACAGTGCTGACATGTTTGTGATCATATCAAAATCTGGCAGGAAAAAAAATGAGTAAAGTGCCCTTAGTTGGGCTATTGAAAACTGATTTTGAATTAGGCATGTTTGTTGACACGAATTAGAATTTCAAAGATATTCAACAATGGCCAAATTTTCAAGTGATCTTTTCTCCTGATGAATACATCCTTTTACAGCGTATTCTCTGCTTGCTATTTTGACGTTTTTAAATACTGAGAATGAGCAAAATTTTTAATTTATTTCCATTAGCATAGTCCTCAAATTCAAATAAACGGTTAGGCCATTGTTCAAATTAATTTTTGTGAGTCGTTTAAGTCAGAAACATAGAAAATAGATTTTCCAAATTTCAAAACAAGCTTTACTAAATCTCTCTCTCTCCTGAACTCTACTTCACCTACACCAGTTTTATAACTCCATCTGTTTTCTAAGGGAGAAATATTGAATAGTTACTATTGATGACTGAATTACTTAAATTATTATCATATAGTAAAATGCCCTTTCAATTTCTAAATAAATTTTTGTTCAATACATGATAAAGAGAAGGAGCGGAATAAAATTAAAAATTGAACATGCAGAAAGCTTAAATAAATGAAAACAAAACTATTTGAAAAATCTCAGCATGAGTCAAAATTGATCTTGAAGCTTCTGAGTATCTAAGATATAGAGAATCTCTAGTCCTTCTCTGTTTAAAATAATTTAAAAGTTAATTCCCACAGGAAATAAATAGCATTGTATATATGCAGAGAACAGAAGGTGCAGTTTACTATGATAACAAATGACATATAGAGCATGCACGGGTTATTTTTTAATACAGTAATGAAGACAGAAATGCATATTTTTGTAAAATGTATTTAAAGATTTAGATTGTGCATTGGTAACAGAAAGCCTTCTTCTATAAGAACTATGTTCTTTATATACCACACAGGGTGTGAATAAATGAGTCCCACAAGACTCCATGGGTACTGCCTGACCCGTGCTTTTACTACCCTTCTACCCCAGAAGTTAATAATTTGACATTGCATACTTCAAAAAACAAATAAATAAAATAGATAATTACTTGCTTGGAGTTCAATTGACTTGTGTCATGATACAGTAAATACCAAGCTGAGTTCTCACTGTATTAATCATTAACTTGGGAGAGGACATTAGCTTAAAATGCATTCCTTCAACTCTTCACGTTTCATGAATACATTGGTAGATATTTTCACAGAAGTTTCAAATATGCTGAAGACATAAGTCCAAGTCCCCCCAAAAGCTAAACTCTTTTCACCTTTTAACTTTTGGATAGAAAGTTACCATCCATCTGTTGCCAGAACAGCCTCTGAAAGCAGAATAACACAAGCTCTGCAGAGCTGGATTGTTCAAGGTACAGAGGAAGCCCAGGTCATGCAAGGCACCATGCAAAGAACAGGGCAGGGTACCTATAAGAGGAAAATTCCTCTGATATGCTACTGATATTTTTTGAAATTTTCTCAAGTGACAGACTTCTCATGCCCATGGCAAAATGTTTCTGATACTGAGTTGAAGACTCTGTAACAGCCGTCTTGAAAAAAAATATATTCTGCTGAAACACTAGAGATTGGTTCAAAAAATTTGAAAATACCTGGTCCAGCACAGAGAAGAATTCATGGACTTTCATATCTTGCTTAGGAGAGGGAAGGAAGAGTGAGGAAACCTATTTGCTTGGATTTTGGAAGTATTTATGTTCCCTTTCGTCATAGTATTTCACCTTAATTTAAAAGTGAGGAGTTAAAAATTGATCTGGAGCTTGGGAAAGGCATTCAAGCAGAGGACCATTGGGGACAGAGTGAACCCTTTAACCATATTGCTTGAGAAATGCAGTGCTTGGCAATATATTTCTGGGAATGATAATATCATAGGTAACCTATTTGCTCTGGAATTTAAACCAGAGTACCACATTTAAACCACCTGCATCTAAAATCAAGGTAAGTATATTAAGAGGATCTCTCCACTTACACAGGAGTGGAATGTATGATTTTAAGAGATCTGGACAAATTCCTCAGACTTAATAATATACTAGTCTATTCATGGAACATCATGTCCTTTATATTTCTTCAGAAAGAAGAACATCAGTAACAATTATTGGCTTTAACACCTTGCAGTATATATACTTTCTCACATAAGGAAGAAACACCTTAAGCACAGTGTGAATTTAACATGAATATAATTTATAAAATGTAGAAATGTTGGAGCAGTGAAAATAGGAAATTAGTTAAATAGGAGTTTTAAAAATGAAGATACTTTCTTCATCAAGGGTTGTGGAAAACATATGACTGTGATAGAGTATGTACCTTTAATCAACAGCTACTTTTTCTCCCTTAGAATACAGAATTGCAGACAGAAATTGGCTTTAAGATGCAAAAATTGTGAATGGAAATACTGAGAAATCATGATTTTTATCTAAATATTAGACACTGGCCTATATAACTGCCTGTTTTATAGTCAAAATGTAGGCAACTTCTTAGTGGGACATCTATATACACCAAAACAATATGCATTAATTATAGTTAAAAAGAGTGTGAGCAAAGACTGCTCTGAGTCAGATCCCCAGTCACAGCACACTCAGCACAGCTTCTCTGGCCCATGGGTGTTAGAGCCTCTCTGTCATGGGCTACGGCATCTCACAGGTGGGCTGTGTCACACTGAGGGGTGCCAGGCACAGAGACTCCCCGTGGGAGGACAACACATGGGACCAGTAAGAGGTTCGAGTGCAGCTCCTGCATCAGACTACAGCATGAGTCCAACTGACTGGAGGACCCCGGAACACTTTGTGCAGACTGGTGCAAACATGGACTGCACCCCGAGTTCACAGATGGACAAGATCCCAGGGCACATCAGTGCACCTGCAGCCTGGTTTCAGTGCACACAAACCAGCTCACATGCCTGGACACAGAGCACTGTCTCCTGTGACCACCAACAGGACTGAGATGACGTGTGATCTGCTGGGTAACTCCATCTTTTGTCTGTAGGAAATATGAACCAGTATGGACCACCAAGGCCAGCACAAACCCCAGTGTCACCCACGCTGTATGGGGACAGAGAGCTGCCCAGAGCCTCCGTGTGCTCCCCAGGGAGGGGCACGTGGCCCCACTGGGAGCTGTGCTGGGATTTCAGCACAGGGCTCACAGGATGGCTGCTCACCCCCATCACTGCCATCTACAGAGTTACAGACACACAGAGCTGACCAGGGTGTGAATGGGTACCACACTGGGGACCACAAAACACAGTGCTAAAACGGCAAGTTATGTCCATAGCTCTCACTCTGCACTTTTCTCCTCTTTCTCCTTCTCAGTCCAGCAAATTACAAAATAATGAGTAAGAGCAGCATCACTACCAGCTCCATCCCAATAAATGTGTATGCAACAGGGAAAAGCATCTGTTTAGAGATTCTGAAGCGAGTTGACTCCTTGCTGTGCCACCAGTTCACCTTGTCATATTCTAACCTGGTTTGTTCTTGTGAATAAATATTCTTGAAATCTGACATGGGGGAACAAATTATTTTTATTATGTCCACCATTATTAACTATTTAAATACATCACCTGTAAACTGTGAACTATCTTGTGGCTCGTTGTGGATTGAACTCTTGAAGGATAAAGATCCAGAACTGTTCAACTAATAGTTCTTTCTCTGTCCTTCTGAATACATGAAAAACAATTTATTTTGGCCAAAACAAGCAATTCCAGGTGAATTTATGTCCATAATGGGAGATTTGCCATGACAAACAAGAAGGGGATATAGCTACATGATTTGGTACATTCTAGTCAAAAGTGGAATATCTTAAATCAAAAGTTTCAGTAGGCTTAAATGTTCCTGCTAACCCCTCTATTAAATCTTTGTAACAGTGTGACAAGCTAGAACTCGTTGTCTTCTAGTTTATTAAAAAGAGGGCGATCACTAGGAAAAATAATATTGGGAAATAAAATTTACCTTGGACTAGTTTCATGCAAACATAAAAAAACAGCTTCTCAGAATCCACATGAAAAACATAATGTAGTTAATATTAAATACAATGATTATGTAACCTATTACTTTTACAGTTTGTGCTCCTGTGTCCTTGATTTCATCCCTGTTTTGCTTATGATTAATGAATTACTCACCTTCAGTACTCCCTCATTTATTTCATACCTCATTATGAATTTGGAAAGGTCAATTTGTTATTTGAAAACAGCAAAACACGCATGGAAGTTAAACAGTGTTCAAAAATGCAAAGGACATTTTTATAAATTAATTGCTATCTTATATCACTTTTTAATAGTTTGCACTTTTAACTGCTTTTGATATAATTTTGAAGAGTTTACATAAATTTTTCACATAGAACAGCAGGTGAAGTTTCTCCATGTGTTTTATATGAACTTCAAGAATGACAGTGCACATGCACAAACACACAAATCCTAGAATGACACCTGCTGTACTTCACTGTCTATTTTAGCTTGTCAAGATCTTATGCCATAATTTTCCATGGGTTCTCTTTTGTTTTGCTTGGAACTATTTTACTAGGGTTTGATACTTTATAGCGTTATGTGATTATGCTGTTGGCATTCAGGTAGGGACAAAATCAAGGTAAGAAAAATTGAGGGAAGTTTTGTGTATATTAAGTTCACAGTTGCTGAAGTAAGCCCTACTAAATTATTTATACTGAAAACAAAGTTTCATACCAACATTTCACAGTATTACTTTTTTTTTGGTATTGCCATATCCTTTTTCAGTTTTGATAATTATTTTCATACAGCATTTGGTAGCTGCAAAATACTTTCTTGAGCAGAAAAAAAGATTGGCTTATGTGACATCAATGCTAAATCCCATTCTGTGGAGCACTCAAAAGGCAGAAACCAAAAAGTTCTTCTTTTCTCTCAGTTTACTGGAGGTAAGTTCCAAAATCATTTGGGCATCACTGTCAGAAAATGACAGTCAGCAACACATCCGTGATACACTGATGGCTGGGGGAGTAGATTATGGTATCTGGAGAAGCTTAGGGTAACTCCATTTAACAGTCACTGTCATAGCTGGGAAGCTGCCCTGGGGAACTTGGTATTGGCACAGGAATCTTTCGGACAGAGGGCACTTAATGCCGCTCCCAGCACTCACCTCTACAGCTGTGCAAAGCCAGAGTCCGTGGTGCCTGCAGAGCAATGGCCTGGGAGGCTGTTTAAGGACTGGGCTACACTCCAGGCTGCACACACGTGCCCAGGCTGACTTTAAACTGGGCAGTCAGGTGATTTCTGGCACTGCAGCTGGAGCTGTACATCCTTCAGTGTGGGCTAACCCAGTCTCTCCAGGAGACTGTGGAGTCTTCTCTTTTCTCATCACATTGGCAATCTCGTCCACACGAATGAGAGGAGCTTAAAGTTCTGCAACAGAGACTTTACTGTGTACAGGCATTGCCTCTAAAGCCCCAGGAACAGCTGCACCCAACTCCTTTTGCAGAAGATAATCTGTGTTATGCCTTACCTTTTTCTCACAATGTGTAAGCAGCAGCACCTGCACCTACTATTTTTTCCCTGCTTTATTTGCAGCTGAATTATGGCTGTGTGGTTTATTCAGGTGAGGTTTATTCAGCCTGGATGCTGAGGCTGCATTTGACTGAGACTAGACCAGAATCCATGGACACTGTGAACAGACAAGTGAAAATCAAGCCCAACCAATTGCATACTTCTTCACTCTGTGCCACATGCATAGCTACTTACAGTGCCAAGTTCAGTAGCTTAAATATTGTGTCATTACTAAAATAATATCACTGAGCACAGTTATTAACTGCAGACTGACCTTCAGCTTTGGCTTTGTTAACATTGTAGATTTATGTTTTCCCCCTGCTCCTTCAAAACTCTTTGTACAGTGGATTATTAAACTATAACTAAACATAACTAAACAGGTTCATATATGCTTGGAACAATTCCAAATCTATGATCTTTTCTTCGAATTTTGTAACCATGTTCATTAGAGGCCTTTATTCTTCCTTCAATTTCAGTGAAAATTCTACAAGAATCATTGGTCTAAATCACATCCCACCCATGATACAGTTTAGGATCGGTGAACAGATTGTCCTTCAAATTAATAAAATCAAATACCCATCCCAATACTGTACCCTTACTTCTGCCAAGCTCTGTACTATTTTTCAGTCTGAATAAAGAAGATAACATCTCTACACATGGCAAGTGTAAGAGGTCATAATAAATGGTAAATTTGGCATGAGTTATGAAGTACGTGCAAAAAAGAAAAAAAAGAAAATGGAAACCTCCCCGCGCCGAAAACTTCCTGAAACAATAATAAAAATGGAGTTTGTGATCGTGTAGAAACCAGAGAAAACTACACAAAGCAGGCAGAATATATTATTACAATGTTTGAGTATTACCTACAGTATAGAATGATCAAAACAAAACATATGCTGTAGAAGAACTGAAGTTTATGTATTGATGGATTCACCTCTAAGGATTTAATCTCTAGTATGTGGCTTCCCATATAAGCAATGAACGCATTTAGTCTCCTTGCCTCACTAGAATGAGGGTCTACTTCTCAAGGCAAATGCTTAGAGATAACTGAAATCAGTCTGAAACTTAGCAGGTGTTACTTCTGTTACTTGAAGTACAACTATTTCAAAACATCACTTATTCTTTTTTATTCTAAAAAGTCGAAGACATATCTTCAATAACTATCCAGTCTTCATTTTGACTCAAAACGACCCATTACTCCACTATGCACACACTTCATTTACATTGCAGACCAGTGTTTATCGACACTTACCAGGGTATCAGGGCAGCCCGAGCAGAAGATGCATGATACAGACTCGGAGAATACAACAGTGAAAGTATCAATGTCACGAACATCATAACTGCAAGAAATGATAGAAGAGCAGATTCTGCCCTAAAGTTCTCTGAGGCAAATTCACCAGTAGTGTGACTTCACGTCCGAGCTTAAAATCTGAATGTGTAAATTACACCTTTGGTGCTCTCAGCTACCAGACACCTGCAAACCTGTGGGAGTTTAACCTCCTGTTCAGATGACTGCCTGCACTTTCACTGCTTTTTGAAGACTGACTTACAATGAGTGAGGATGCAGAGTGAAAAAAAAGGAGGTCTTGGGGGAAGGCAAAGTACTTGCACGTTTAGCACATTTTATAGATGGGTCTGGAACATAGGATGTGGATGCTGCAAGAGGTAATGAGGTGACTGGCAGCAAAGAACTCTGAGCTGGAGCAAATGTGAAGGTAAAACAGAATCGAAATAGTGAACCATCTGCTTTCTAATGAAAACAGCTCTACTTGTCAGCAACATCCAGGAAAAATGATTTCTTAGTTGGAGTGTATAACCGAGAGAAGTAGCTTTTTTGCTATATGAGGTAATACACTCAAATGATCTATGACTTAGAAAATAGTGTGGGTTAATGATCTTCAGCTGGATCAGGGAGTGAAACAAAGTAATTTCATAATACAGAACATGATGGATTAAATCATGTTAATACTGGGTATATACATTAAAGAAAATGATCTTTCTGGCATACTAAATGGCAAAATAAAAAGCACTTTTAGTAAGCTATATGATTAATTAGTCTGCCCTTTTATTTATGTACCATGATAAAGTAAAATGTACTTCTTCTGGTTACCTCCCAGGCAATTATTCTAAAAGTTATATTGAATACACCAGCTTCATTGTATTGCACCAGTCCATCAGGAACTGCAAGTAGGTCCCTGTCTTTGTTTAAAGTCAGGGGTTTTCTTTATTCTCTCCCTTTCCTGTCCTCCTTGCTAGAGGTTATCGGGGGTTTGTGTTGTATGTTTTTAAATTCACAGAAACATGAGATTGAACATGATATGTAGATATATTAAAATATGTAAACATTGATTTGTCTTAGTATTGTTAATTACAGAGAATGCAAAAAATTGCAGGGAGTGAAAAGTTATAGTTCACATGTAATTCAGGCAAACGTTTAAATATAAGAATGTAAATGCTCCAGAGTTCGTTCAGATTCTGAGCTGTTTCATTTCCTGCCTTCACAATTTAGCTGTGTATCTTGCAAATTTCCACCAAAGGTTCAATCACATCCAAAATCTTTTAGAAAGAAGCTGGAAATGCATTTTCAAAGGAGATTTCAAATTAAAGTCTCAAATTTCAGGAAAAAATGTTACCTACAGAGGGAGGAATATTATTTCTGAGAACTGTTTGTCTTCCAATCTCATTATACATGCTTGTCAGAAATTATGCCAACGATGTTAAGACACGGAAATTTCCCGTAGTACCAAATTTACATGGAAGGAAGAAAAAATATTATTAGCATTGAATTGAGTTCTTTCTTAAAATCTTATGAGCCTGTAGAAACAGATAAAATGCAGGAGTTAATGAAAAGACCATTTCAATTATCTTTTTTTTAAATATTTAGCAAGCTGGTGTAAGTTTTGTATTTTACTAGGGATTCACGCAGTTCTTCAGACTGGACTGCTTTAGATGGATGTACTGAACAACACAGAAAATCTGAAATACCAGACTTGGACAGTTTTCTAATGGTAAATTCAGAATTCAGGTGGGAAGTGCTTTTGACACAGTAAAACATGTTTTCATAAGGGGCCAGGACTTACATGAACTTATTCCGTTCTGCTGTTCCACACACTTGCACAGAAAAGTCTTAAAGCCCTAGGCCAAAGGAAAGGACTTTTCAAAAAGAACCAGCTAAGAACTACTCTTTTTTTTTTTTGGTAAACTAGTGCCAGACATTTGTCTATGACAGCAAGTGTTTGGAATCTCTGCACAAAATCCTCACAGATGTTCTAATTCTGCATTATCTCACACAGAGTCCACCTGTGGATGCAGAGTCAGTATTTGCTGACTAATCTTTTCTTTGCAACATCACTAACGCTTTCTTTTGACACTGGGGTTTTGCTTTCTCCACTTCAGTGTGAAATCACAGCCAATTTAAATCCATGTATTTTCAATATTTATTCCACCCGTGCATTTTGCATTTGTGTGCTAGCACAAGAACTACTCTACCATCAGGCTCTATTTCGGTGGCTGTGAGTGCAGTGAAGGTGATCTTTCCTCCTCCCATGCTGTCCTACGCTACATTCTCATCACCTTTCCAGGTGTACTGTGCAGTTTACAGGGCTCTCAGGTTTCTGTTCCCTGTAGAAGAAAGCACATAAATTTTCCTCTTGTCAAAAGCATCTTTTATCATATGATCAACGTATGATCAACACTCCCAAAAATTATCCTTTCCCAAATGTTCTTCCTTACTCTAAGGAGAATCATAAAGGCATTAACCAGGAAGACTTTTGCATGCTACTCAGCAGTATCACATCTGTGCTACTTTTTTTTAAGGGAGCAGATTTGATAAATAGTTGCTTTATTTCACCAATTTATTCTTATGTAGCCTGTAGCTGTTAATGACTGTTTATGTATTTATAAGCAGCTTTTTGGCCTAGAAATTCCAAATAGATACTAAAGTTCATAAATAGAAAAAACCTGGACACGTATTTGCAGCTAGTAAATAAACTTTAAAGAGGATTTTTTAAAGGCATGTGAATTATTAGTTCCCAATTAGACTGCTGTGAGAATATAGAAAATGGGTGATATATATCACAGAGAATGTGTATAAGCACAGCTTCTTCAAAGAAGCCTAAAATAAAATTAAATTGTTGCTACATTTTAAAGTTTGTAGGATATAACACCGTATAGAAGTGTGACTAAAATTAGTGTTTGCAAGTGTCTGTGATGTAGGTGAAGGGTTTTAGCAAGCAGCCAGTTTCAAACCTAAAATTACATTAATTTATTTGCTGCAATAAAATTAGGTAGATTAGTTATTGTTCAAATTGTTTTGCTACATAAAAGAACAGCTTTTATATTACTAAAAAAACCTGAAAACTCTAGAAAAATGAGCAAAGGTTAGTGCTCCTGTACTCCACGACAGTTGGCAAGACTCAACCAGAAATGCAAGATATGTATAAAGAGTAATTTTGTCTCATTAAATGACAACACTAGTGGTTCCTCTTCATCTCCTTAATTCATTTCTTATAGTTTTTCTTGTCACATCCACTTGTTTTATGGCTTACTAACTTGCAAGTTATGGTCGTAATTTATGGTCAAAATTGAGTGGTAGCAAATCACAGAATATTTTCATTGATTACCCTAAATTGTCTAATCTCCTGTATGTTTTTAGGACTTGATTGGGTGGTATTTACTGATTGCCTTCATCTAATTTAAAAATCAATCAATAGCAACAATGAGAGGTGGTGGATAAATCGAGTCTAATGCAGCATAACTGCAGCAAATATCCATCAAAGGCTCATTCTCAATCAAATTTGTGGGAAGTTTTAATACATAAACCAAAATGTCTAAAAGCCTTACTTCCAGAGCACATCATTTTAAAATTGTGCTCTGCATCTTATTGCTCTTATGCTGCCTATTTAGGGCAGTTTTCCACCGCTAAAATGAACATATTTCACTACAATAAAACTGTAGCAAACAAGAAAAAAAAAGTCATCAGCTTTGGTTTAAAGGCACTTTGTTCCATCTTCCTCAATATCATCTGTATATAATAATGGAAATTAACATAACATCAGCTTTTCATATAAATTGTGTGCATCTTCTCTGAGATAAACATTCTAATAAGTGTCTTGATGGAAAATGTGTTTTTTACATTGAGAAATCAATTCATTAATGATGTTCCTTACATTGTTCTTTTTTAAAAGCATCTTTAGTTCCCGAAGTTTTGGATGGCAAATATGAAAGGAGCTGTCTGGAAGACAGTATTGTAATTTCTTGACACTATCAGGGCAAAGACACCTCATGCAGCAAAAAAGGACAGAGAGTAAATGCAAACCTTCTTTTCTTTTCTTTTCCAAGGGATGGCAGTGCAAACATAAAATGCTTTCTTTCTAATTTGTCATAAGAAGAAGTGACACAAAAAAAAAATTTTCTTTTTTAAGTAGACATGGACCTCCAGTTTACATGAACTCAAGGTAAGTTTTCTACAGGCACACAGAGCTAAACAGCTGAGGTCAGCAGGACACCGTCACTTACAGCTGCATGAGGAGCTAGTTCAATAGCCTGGAAAAACAGGTTAAAACTGGCCTCTGTTCTTGAAAGAATCTTATCTATACTCAGAAACAGGTATTCAGTGTCAGAATTTGCTCAGTAAATATTCTAGTAGATAGCTAAGCAGATTCAGCTTTTTTTTCTTAACAACAAGGGGCATATGATGTTAGACAATAGGAGTTTCTGTCTCGTGACTCCAGGTGTAAAATGTAACCAATGAAGGAGAGAAAACTTGGAGGTCTGGGGATTTTCTGCAGTTTTGCAGTTATTTGATTTTGAGTCAAGGGTGCTTGACATTCTTTTCTACTGTATTTGAATTCAAGCATTTAAGACAATAAGTATATCCAGGGAACAAACTCTGAAGACAGGACGTAAGAAGAAAAAGACTTAAGCAGAACTTTAAAAGAGAAAGCACATATCCTTTTCCTAGATATTAAAAAAGACAAGGGTTCTCGATTAACCAGAACCGAAATACTGCACACATCAAAGCCTGGGAATTCTTTGCTCTGTGTTAACTTTACAGCTGACCACTCTCTGAGACAAGTATCACCACCCGTGATTCTTAATTTTTGCACAGTCCAGATGAAAAGACAGAGAGAATCTGTATCATCATGATATCACAGTCATATTTTCTTTCAAGTCTTGAACATGTCTTATATTAGTAAGGATTGTTCCTAACTAATGGTATTTTCATTCCCTTGTACAATTTTGATTTTGGCTGAGATTAGGAAAATGGAACAGTGCTGAGGTATTAAAGCAGGGACTCTGAAGTTTGCTACGCTCTCTAACCAAAAGAAGGAAGGGTAAGGCACTTATAAAGTGCTGTTCTTTCTTCAGAAAATGATGTCCAAAACCTTTGAACAGTTCTGAATTCACTAAGATTAAAAAAATCCATGTTTTGGTCTGTACCTAAAGAAAGTAAAAGTTATATGGCTACAATTCACCACCACTACAAACCTAACTGCAGATCTGTACCGGATTGGGCAAACACCACAACTCTGGAAAATAATAATTCTGTTCTAATCAATTGTAAAATATCCTTTGTTGCTAAACACTCTTGAAAAATCTCTGGCCCAAGCAACAGATCACAGCACACATTACAAATATAAAAGACAACCACCAAAGAGAACCCTACCAGCAGCCCGCGGTTTATTAAAATTCTGACATTCTGAGATATCTTCTTGCCAAGGGCCCTCTTACAATGACATCTGTACACTTGTCATTACACTGCAGTTCACATTACTTACATAAACATGCCACAGGGAAACCATGACTGATATAATTTTTATAAGACTGAAAGGTAGCCATTGTGATCATTAAAACAAACCTGAGAGAGCCTTCCTGATGATGGAACAGTTTCAGTTACTTCTTCCTTCTTTGTGGGCCATTAGTTAAAAAGGGGAAGGTGGAGGAGGAGGGAGGGAAGGCCATATACTGCAGGTGTTTTATCCTTTGTGAGGAGACTGCACTGAGACAAATGATTCTAGCTGGCATTTTGTACACACCGGAGATTGCTTATCGATCCAGATCAGAATATTCAGGCTGGCCCCGGGGAAAAGGCAGAGTATTTTCTGAGGGAGTTAATAACCTGGCAGCTGAGCTGTCTTGTCCAATTCACTGAACCTAGGGCTCTAATCAGGCCAGAGTTTTTATTTTGAGAAATCTTGCCATATGTGTCTGCTAGCTGCCTTCCACTCTATTGGACCAGTGACAGTGATTGAAATGACAGCCTATAGATAGAGCCTAATCAAATTGTTTATTATCAGCCTAAATCAATATGTATAGATTGTTGAAACATCACTGTCATGCCATGAAAAAGTCATACATGCTGCAGGTGTAATTCTAAAATGCATTTTTCCGTCCTAAATTATGCCTGAATTTAACAGAGTAAAAGAAATTAGACATGTATGAGACAGTGAAAAATATCCAGGTTTACACATTTCAATAAAATAACATTAAGGATTAATGTTAAAATGCCATGTTGTGCATTGCTTAAATATGTTATCGTGCTCGCATACAGAAGAGAGGCAGCAGAGCTGTGGGAAAGGAAAAAGGGATTGAAAAGAAAAGTTGTTTCACCTTTTGTATAGAAAGGAAAAAATCTCACAGAGGTCTGTGTAAGCATGTTCTGCAGCACAAATCAAATTCCAACACACCTAAAAAGCAAATTTTGAGGCATCCAGACTACAGAGATGAAACATACAGTAATGGGAATGAATTCCTTTGGTGTTACACAAATACTCCTCCCAAGAGAGTGCCAAAGAGCTTGGACTACGAAGTGTAATGATTTGGTAGGGAGTTGATTTCATAAAGCCCTATTTCCTGAAGACTCTTGGATACGCTTTTTGCACAGTCTTTTTGCATTATATGGAAAGATTAAAAAGTATCTAATAATATGTCATGAATTAGATTCTACAGGTTTAATTATCATCTCAAGCAGAATTATTCAAACACGAAAAAATGAGAAGAATAAGAGATATTCCTGAAGGTGCAGCACTGGATGGAAATCTCTCACATTTGGGAGAGGACCAGTAATCTTTCTGGCCCAATGGAGCTCACTTGAGTGTATGGATGTGAAATTCTTCTCTATTGTTATTGGCCTGAAATGGATAATCTCTGGAGCATTTATGGCCCGACAAGAGTCAACTGTGTAGTTCATAACTTCTGAAGGCAGTCTACTGGCAGAATTTTGCACTACAGAGTATGTCCCATGGAATAATTTATTGCCTTGCTCCTCAAAAAAGAAATTTCAAAACTACTTTAAAGTACTCTGGCAAGGCAACAGGCTGTAACCTTAAAGTAAAATATATGTTTTTCCCTGAAGAATGGTGTAAAGTAACCTTCTGGTTAATTAATCTTTGCCATGCAATACACTCTTGTTTGAATATCATTTATACTGTGTAATTATTGGGTTGAGTCAAACATGTAACAACTTTTAGCATTACAGCATATGTGTCAATAAAAATAATATTATGTTGTAGGTTGTACTGATTTAGAGAGGTATTTTTTTCCTTGGATAAATGTACTTTTACTGTGAGCATGGAAAGCTCTCCAAACAGCAATTATCTTTGGCTGAATGAATCTAGGAATTTTCCTATTAAATTCAAAATAAGAATTTTTTCATTGCCATTTTAAGAAATAAAGGTACTTATTCAGCACAAAATGTTAGCATGTAAGTCTCTCTAAGTACATGCTTAAGTCCCTCCTGAGTCAGGAAAGAGGTTAAGCAGATGCATATCCTCAAGTTCTAAATGACTTCAATGGGACTTTCTCTTGTCTTAAATTCTGAATGTACATACTAATGGCTAAGCATAGACTATGAATACAGGTGGCTCAGTTTGGCCCTCAGCTGGCACAAAACCAAAATTTAACATTACTTTTAAAGTGTTTTGACTAAAATCCAGCAAAGTACTTAAGCCTACACACAGTGCTGATTTAACTGTCTCAGTTTATAGTTACACTGGTGCAATTTCCTAGCATGGATACAGTTCTGCTAGTATTTGTCTTGGCATAACTTAGCAAGACACTTTTACAGAACTGAATGCCACTGAAAGTCAAGAAGGCTGGGGCAAACCTGCAAGAGGGAAAGCCAAACCTGAGTAAACTGAAAATGCAAAACTGAAGGGGCATAAGAAGCAAAAAATTTGACTATTTAAATGTTCATCTTCAAAATCTTCAAGAGATCACTGGTGGCATTTCTCAGAACACTTTTGCCAATGTGCCCATTTATATGTGAATTCATTTCACAAATAGTAGCTCCTTCCAGAAGGTATGGATGAAATGCCTAGATTATACCTCATATAATGTAAGACCCATTGAGCTGGATATGGTCTAATTGTTGGGTTGAAGTATGGAAACCTGTTTTAGGTTCTGTATGGCATGCAGTGAAATCCCTATTACAGTCTTCTGATTCTGCTGAGAATACATTATTTGTTTAATTGTTATTTTCCTTTTTGTTAAAACTTAATACGGCTAAATGACTCAAGATAAAGGAAAGAACTTTTTCTTTTTTCCTTTCCAAAGGATCTTCAAGGAAGAGTTTGACCATGAAAAAGGGTGATAAAAATGAAGGAATAATAATGACATTTTTATGTATTATTTACAAGGCACAACAGTGGTCAACAGTGACACCATTATTCAGCTTTTCAATACTTGTGAATCAGTTATGGATATCACATACCAATGGGAATACCTAATAACCTAGTCCTGCTTTGGGAAAGGACTAAGACCCTCCTGTAAAACTAATAAAATTCTTATTTATGCCCCACTTGGTGCTTCAGGTGGTCCATTTCTCTAGGTCCATTCATTTTCTTTTTTAGTTGTTTCTGTTATGGGCTGATTTGTTTTGCTTTTCACTAAATAGGATGTAAAACTAAGTGCTCCTGATACAATTTCTACGGGTTTATTTGTTGCTTTTTGTCCACCTTGCTTTGTATAGACAGCAGATGTATTAAGTGAAATGTACAGCATACTAAATTCTTATCTCATTCCAAGAACATAGTGCTTCCAAATTAAATTGTTCAAGATGCAAGAAATGGCAGTATTAAAGTCACCAGTACAAACCTTAACCTGTCCCCTTCCTCGCAAACATTCCAACTGTTGCCATTTTTCATTAAATGCATCGCTATCTATCAGCATATGGACACACTAAATCACCAAACATTAACCCTAAATACTTGTTCTCTAACTCTATTTGAAACTACAAAAAAGAAAACTCTATTTAGTATTTTCAGTGATTCCTATTACACCTAAAGTAATGGTCATAATTTTATCTACAATATATTGTATTATTAAGAACACGAGTTTATTATTAAGAAAAGAAGTTTAGCCTCTAGCAATCCACTATCAGTTTTCATGCATACCATAAAGAATTTAACAGTTTCTTTTTGTCACATGAACCATACAGGCAGTGACTCTAAGATTAAGGGAATTTCTCCACTACCAAGAAATTAAGCCCTGTGTTGAACTATCCATGTTTCTTTTCAGTTGTTGCTAACTAAATTCAGTAACATCACAGCAAAACCTCACTTGGGCTCCAGCTCATAAACTTTGCAACCTGAACATCAAAACTAAAATAATTACTATTCAAATAAGGAGGGAAAATACAGTACGATATACCCCCATGCCCCACAAAACCTCTACACATAGTACTGTTTCACTTTGGATGCACAAATAGTTGATGCGCTGTACAAAGGCAAAGACGGCTTGCCTTCCAAACTGGGCTTCAAACCCCATCACATTTAATAGTTCCATACCAAAATGCCAAGTAATTCAACAATATTTCTGGCCAGATTTACATACTTAAAAAAAAATACTGAAACAGAAAAAACCGGAAAAGTGTAATAGTAGAAAGTTCTACATTCAAACTAAACTTCAGCAGCATAAAGGGGGATTAATCAAGAACTCTGTTGGTGAACCTCTAGAAGAAAGGAACTCATTCCAACAGTGCCTGTCATGCTGCAAGGCATAGTAGTAGCACCTTGTCTTCATCAACTGGAAAATAATTTGCTGTGCTGTTTGCAGATAGTGCTTGCAACCATTCTTCTGCATATCCTGCATTCCCACTCTGTGTGGATTACATTAATCTTATAGCTAAGATTACATGTGATCCCCCAGATCAGTCCAGATATACTTGTGGGCAGCTAATTCTATTCTGTTTAAACACAATATACAGTGGTAGTGACCATGCTGATCTTCAGACAGATGTGTAGAAGTGTACATCAGTCCTAAATATCTTTTTTATTTTGTACCAGAGGAGGTGGTTACAAGAAAGAAAGAAATAAAGAGAGAAAAAGGGAGACTTCTGAAATACTTAGTGAAGCTTACCTTGATGCACACTAAGGAGAAATCCAGGGATTTTGTCTGCACAGAGAAAATTGTCTAAATTGGCTGGAAAAACTCATTGACCCAGCCAGATTGTGTGAAGCTTGTGATCAAATACAGCCCCAGGCTCTCCTGCCTTATGCACTTGTGCATCTTGTTCAGAACACAAAGCTCAAGAGAAAAACCACTATTTTACTGCAATAAACACTACAATAGAATGGTGTTTGCACAGGCATGTGTGAGTTGCTCTTCTTTATGTGGCTTGGAAACATTTCATTCAAGGGGGTTTAAGTATAAATTTACAGACACCACATGCAAAGAATTTCAAGGTTTCGTTGTTCAATTATTTTAAGTAGAACAATGAGAACATCAATGTGACAACAATACAAATTAATGAAACAACAAAAAGTAAAGCAATTAAAGCTGAGCAGTGAGACTGATGAATTCACAGGTCCTTCTGCAATGCATATTCAAGAGCCTGAGTAATTAGGTGTAACGATAGAAAGATTGTTAAATGTCCTTTATTGCATATCTATGAAATCTACTTCACCGAGAAAACAAGTACATTGTTTCTGTGGCTCACTTTGGATAGCTACAATAAATGAGGAAGGAAAGATGGTTCTGTAATTTAGAACATGGAATGGGAGAGGAAGTCTCTTGAATCTTTGACTTCCTATGTGGTTTCAGGCAATGACTTAATTTCCCATCTGTAAAAAAATTTGACAATCCTTCTGTGTGCTTATCTGGACTAGGAGGACACGTATGTTAAGAATGATCAAACAGAGCATAGAAATGAATAACAGTATCATTCCAAGTGTACAACTCACCATACTACCAGTGTTCTGTGTAATCAAATTTAGCTCATACCTCAAGCTCTGTCTCTACTATTGTAAATATCTGTGTTTGCAAAAATCCTGCATATGTTTCCTTGCCATTATTACGCAGAAACTTATATTTCTAGTCACTGGAAATTCTCAGATGGTCTCATCTGTGGAAGCCCAACTAAAGCTGGTACTCAGTTCTGCAAAGTGCTGAGTATTGTGAGTCCCAATTGTCAGTGAGAGGCTCAGAATTTCTGCAGTACTTCTGAATATGAGACAAAGGTTAAATTTAACCTTGTGAAGTTAGTCCTCCTCCAGACAGTGTTTCAGGTCCTCTAGTTCAGGTCTCCATTCTGAACTGCTTCCACAACCCTCTTCTTTCCTCCTTCTCTGTGTTGACTATAGCAAAATCAGTATTACTAAGCATAAACCACTCATTCTGAATACTCCAAGTTCAATTCCAAAAGTTGACATCAAAATTCATCCTAGCACAACTTCCAAGGTGGAGAGGAAACTAACAAAACTGATTTTATGAAACTGTATTCCTTAAGTTATGATAGCTTGCTTTCTTTTAAATCCAGATTCTGGCTAAGGTTTGGCAGCATATAAATTCTGAACTAGTAAAAACAATTGCAAATAAACAAATTATTAATCAGAGCATTACTCCCGTGACTTAATGAGCCCATATCAATTCGCGGATCAGTAGTCCATAACTACAGTATGTATTCGCGACTCTCTGGCAAGATCTAGGTAAAGTACCACATCAGGAAGTATTTTAAATAAGGCAGTTTCAACTGTTTCCCCTAAGATAGCATTGCAGTCAGGAATGATCTTCACTATAAGCCTAAGTCAATGCTCCTTTGGAGCAAACATGCCAATGATACAGAGCAGATGCAGAGCAGTGGAATACTGCGGTAATGTAAAAGTGGGACAATATGGTGAAGATTTTATATAACTTCATTTGGCAAATCCTTTCAGAGTTTTATGTTTTCTTATCTTAAGGTAGAGAAAGACAAATCTATAGAGAAAGACAAATCTATAGAGACTGATATATATAGTAGTTGAACTCTATTGAGCAATTTTTGATGGAATTCTTTGTAGTAGACCTAGACAATGACAACAAAGACATGAGATTAGCTCTAACACTGAGCATATAAGGAAAACTGTGTAATAATCTTATCCTGTGAATCCAAATAACGTTAAAAAATGAGAAAAAGCCACCTTATCTGCCTTGACAATAGTGTAATAAATTATTCATCTGGGATAACAACAGAATGGAGTAAAAGAGTCCAGAACATCACCTTGAATCAAAACACTGATGAGGCAACCTATTTAAAATAAGCTAATTCTTTATGTCTCTGAAAATATTTAGTGGTCATCTTACCTCAGGCTTTGTTTCCAGGCAATGACTGCAATTATTTTTCAGATAGAGATGCAGCTCTCTCTGTTCTCACCCTGATCTGATGCTTAAAAACTTGGTTTTAAAAATATTTTGCTCAATAAAACACAGTGACCAAAGCTGCTTACTCTATCTAAAGCATTCACTCTGTCAAGGTTTTATAAAGAAAAGTTACATAAGATCCTTACCTTATTGCATGTGGATTTGACTGGAACTTCCCTCAGACCCCCAAAGGTGTCATTGTGTGGATAGAAGATCAGTATTAAATTTATCCTCTTGTTACTCTGAAACAGCCAGTGAGCCTGTGAAATGGGGAGCATGACACATAATTAGAAAATTATCCACTGCCAAATCCTACGCCTTTCCTAAGAGGAACAAAAGGTGTGCCATACTGACAGCACTTCACACAGGTAATACAAGAAGCTCTCAAGAGTTTTCAGCAGTTTTCAACTTAAATAAAAAACACCAGATAGTTTAGGTAGGTAAAGCCTTTAAGGAGCATATAGCTATGTACTTAGTATACAGCACTAAAAGTGAAAATCATAGTAGAACATTGTTTCTTAGGCTGAAGACTTTTCTCTTTAGGCTGAAGCCCAGCTAGATTCCAATCCTGTAAACTAGGGCTTCAATCGTCATAGGAAGTTATATTTCTGTAACAAGCATATTAACACAAGGACACTTTTACCTCCAGGCTCTCATTGTCAGATTACTCTTTATGTTAGATTGTCACAGATGAGACTTTTTTTACAAAGTCAAAGATCTGAAAGAAATTATCAGCAGAAATGATAGTGACTGCCAGGAATCCAGGAAAAAGTCCACAGGATATCACTTAAGGAAAAAAGGCAGCAATATTTTGTAAGAGTCTTCAAACTAAAAGGAGGGAAAAGAGGATTCTCCATATGAAAACTAAACAGTTCAAAGAATCTTTTTCTGCTTGAAATACTGAAGTCATTAATATTAAGTATGGTTTCTGTGCCTCTTTGAGGAATTTCAGTCTTATACTGGTGCCAGTTCACCACACTGAGAAAGTTACTCTGATGACTTTATCTTTCAGACAGCCAAGTCACCAAGGCCCAAACACTCAGTGCTGCTGCTGAGGGTGCAGTGCAGCACCCTGAGAACCCCTGGAGACAGGACTGAAAGGTGAATCCTTTTCCAGCCCTGGCCATAGCCCTGTCATAGCTCGTGAGGCAGTGCTGGGACTGATGCCAGATTTTCTGAAAATGGTATCAGAAAATGAAGGTATTGTTTCCATCTCAAAAACAATTCAAGAATTAGACAATGAAACTCATACTGCTGTCAATAAAATTTTGGCTAAAGGTCAGGAATATGTCTGGTGAAAACATTGTAAAAGGAACTGAAAATATATGAATCCAGGTGAGAAGGAAAAATCCAATTCCTAGTCAAGGATTGTGTACAGAAAACACATCACTGAGCTGTGCCTCGGCTAATGCTCTACGAACTGTGACAATCTTGTAGTAAATTCACCCACCTCTTCTCTAGTTGCATCACTAAGGAGGTATCTACAGATGCTTGCATCCATCGTATCAGAGACTCCCAGAAAATTATTCAGTACACTTCTAACAAGCCTATAATAACACAGAATTAAAAGCTGAATGATTCAATAATAACTATTTGCTGTTAGATTCACTCTCTTTATTTACAGTTACATAAATTTTACCTCACTCAAGTAAAGTAAAAGCAGTTACCTGCTTTCTACTAGCAGTGTTAACACATTTCAGAAAGTTCCCAAATCACACAAATTTTCTAAGGTCATGGCAGTTAATGCAGTCTCTAATACGGCACTTTCCTTTACACACCAGGCTATAAAGACTCAGCTGTAGAGCTTGAATTTGGAGTGAGGAATTTTGCTCTCCAACCCTTTTCACCATCGCTGTCGATGCCAAGCTGCTCAGCTTGGCAGGCCACATCCTATGTCTGTGGGAACTGCGTGTGATGTTCATATTCCATGCTTCCAGGCTGGAAGCCACCAGGTTACACAGCATAAGATATTTTCTTGATGCTTAGGTGCTGATAAAGAAGTTCTGTTCTTGCATTTCTTTCCTGAGCTGTTGGTTGATGTATCTACCTACAAAATGCCTGTGGCCCTGGCAAGCTTTCTACTGGAACTCAAATTTTGCAACCCCCAAAATTTTCTGAACCTTTATCTTTTTTCATGTTTGCTAACCAAATAAGGAGGACTATCACAGAGTACATGTCCCAGTTCACAATGAGAAAATTAATTTTACTCTGGCCTTAGAAATGCTTAACTACCACGGGGGGAACAACATCAAAAGTCACTGTGAACTGTATGATCCTGAAAGACAGATTAGAAAAGAAAAAGGCTCAAAGTAGAAAAAAAGAAAGAAAAGAAAAAAAATCCATCCATCTATCATGAACGCATTCAAGGGGAACAATAATGCACATTCTTAAGCAAACTTCAATGCAGATTTACGTTGCCATATATTCCATACACTCATTCACACTGTGTTTCTTAAAAATACACAAGTGAAAAGTAAAAAAATGCAACTGCCAAAGGAAGTTTATTTATGTTCAAACTGTACTGGAGAAATTAGTCAAGGGCAATTCATGCATGTGAAAATATGATTTCTAACACTGCCAAGGTCGATAAGACCTTAGGGAGTAAATGCTAACCACATAAATCAAAGATGCCTAGAGGCAGTTTTGAAGATGAGCGGCGAGGCTTTAATAGTTTTCAAAAGCCTGTTAATAATCCAAATGAATAAGCAATGATACAAGAAGAGCAAATATCTTGTTTATGAAAGGATCAAACCACTGCTCAATGTATTTCTGTGGATTGGGTTGCCCAAACCCATAATCATGTGATTCTCTGCTACATTTCCAAAGTAAGTATCTGATTATTTCTCAGACCTGAAAAATGAATAATGGTGCACTAGTCTAAATGAATCTGAGCTGCCAAGTTAGTTTGCTTGCAAAAATATTTTAAGAAAAAGACAACTTCAGTGACTAAAGTACTTTTTACAAGAATATTTCCTCTTTTGCCAACATGTTTAAACAATAATCCATTTTATCTGAAAATGCATACTCGCTAGTGTGTTAGCTGGTTTTTTTAACCACTTTCCCCTGGTAGATGAACAAAATCAAACAACTTTCTTTTCCCTTTAAAATTGAAAACTGTCAATTTTTCATTTTAAGCCCAGACACTGAATTAAAAAGAAGTACTTCTGACTAGCTGGGTCCAGACGCTCCTATGGTTGCCACTGTAACATCTAAACATCTCTTAAGTTTCAGGTTGCCTTTCCAAAACTTTGGGTAAGTTAGAGCATACTCATTTCCCACACAGCTCAGATATCTGGAATACACATTTAGTGTGATATCTGAAGATCTCTGAAATCAAAGTGATTTCTAAAACAATCTTTTAAAGGAACTCAGTTTTAGCTGTTAAAAACAGCTTGAATTATGAACAGGATGAGTTTGTTTCTGAGTCAGACTCTTCAAAACCTTAAACAAAGATGAATTCATAATAGAGCTGGCAATTAGAACTCACTGTGCATTTATTAATTTCTATTAATAATTAATAATAGGTTTTTGAATGTTCCTGTATTGTGCCATTATCTCAAAATTTAGGAAATACAATCCATGATAGCTTCCTGATTTTACTGCTAAAGATATTTAAACCATTTTTTTTTATGTTGCTTCTGTGTAGGTAAACTGTTAAATTGCCACAATCCCTTTCAGGACAAACTCTTCGCTGTCTCAAGTTCCTGTTAACACATTCATGACTCTTCCAACCTATTCCTTTTCTCCTCTTGGACATTGCTTTTCAATAGCTCTGCCATCTTGATATCAGAAAAAAAAGGTTGACTAGCTATACAGATAGCTCTGATTTAGGGATAGGGTAATTAATCTGGCACATTCAAAACTTGAGCATGAGCAGGCAGCAAAGTGAGAATAGTGAGAAAATCAGAATGCTGTGGAGAGTAAATGAAAATAGATAGTTATAGACCAGTTGCATACAGAGAGATGTAACCTGAAGTCATGCAGCCAATTAAAATTTGTTGGCAAAGGGTGGAGAAGGAAAAGAAGGAAGGCAAAGAGAGGAGACATCAGCCAAACATGAAAAACTGCTGCGTTCTACTTCGCACAGGCAGAAACTGGTTAGATGGTTGTGGAGTGTGCATACCTCAGGAGCAGCAGGACAAATCTCATGGTTAATCTTGATATCAGAGACGCTTGAATTTCTGCATGAATCCTTCCTATCTTTTTGGCCTTTCAATATTTCTGTGTTTTCATTCATTTCCTATATTCCTTGGTTTCAGGGCCATTCGGAAGTCCAAATTTGGAGAATTTGATTCAAATTTCCAGAGGATGAAAGAATATTTGACCTCACATAAGCACAGTTTGATCAGCAAGGGTGATAGTGATCAAAAGCTAATTGCCATAGTTCCCTACTTTTTTTTTTCCTACATAGATGTGTACTGATTCCTCTTCCTATAAGACAATGTATTGAACTTAATAAAGAGGAGGTTTTCACAGTCCTCTTGCTGTCGAGAGGGTAAGAGTGTTCGGTAAACTGCATGGAAAATATTAGTAGAAAACACAGTAAGAACTCATTACACTTACTGCAGTCACTGATTATCCTGGCAAATACTTAACTGAAGAACATATGGAAAGCACAAGGTCACAGCTGTCCAAGAATCTCGGGGGTCTTGAGACCACACCTGTACATGGTTGTTTCCACACATAAAATTTCTACCTTCCTCTATTCCTCGCTGCAGAGAAGGAAAAGAAGCTAAAACCTGGGTCCTCCTCCTTGAGATGAGTTCGTAGAGATCAAACATTATTTGCATGAGATTTCCAGTGAAATTTTGCCAGAGGACAAAGGGCTGTATGGGCCAAGAAAAACCAGAAGCTCTACAAGTGTAGGAGGACTGTGTTTGTTGGCTGAGTTTGGGAATAAGTTGAAGTCAGACTAAAGAGCCAACAGCAGCTGTTTCTCAATTTTTTTTATTTTTTTTTTTTAATCCCAGCACAGCATGCAAATAATTTGCTATGGACTTGAACTGGAGAAGCCAAGTATATAGTACTGTGGAACTGAAATCCAAAAAATATAATATTTCAGGTTAGGAGACCTGTAGCTGGTAAGCCAAAACCGCTGTTTGCATTCAATTTTCTGGCTTGATCACAGGCACTCTTTCTTTCTGGTACATTTAACTAAAATGTGCAGGTATTGCTTCTCATGCACTTCCTTGGCTTTTTTCAATGCCCATAAATATCTGCACAATGTTTTAGAACTACCAACAGACTTTACCACCAGCAAAATCTTTTTTTGTTTGTTTGTTAGAGTGCAATGAGGATTTCTGCCCGTGGATGTATCTGGAGTTTGCTGAAACATTTGAACTAGTATTCCCAACATATTCTCACAAAACTGATCAGCTGCTCTGAGACAAAAACGCCACTGCTCCCTGCCTACACACATCGTTTTGAAAGGTAGAGTGAAGTTGTACAGACTACAGATGATGTAAAAATAACCTATAAAATATAACCTATTAAGAGGAACAGTATCACACTTGAGCCACTCTGTAGCTGTTGGAGTTGACCATCCTCAATTAATTTCCTCAATTAATCTCTCATATCTACAGTTTTGATAGGCTTTCCCACTGAGCAGGCAAGGAACACATTGCTCTCCACATATCCATTAGAAGTTCATATGGGGCATCTTCTTTGGAGGCATTTTTAATCCAGTATGAATTCCTTAGCATGATCCCACTACACGACCTTCCAAATGGCTAGGAAAATCCACATGATCTTGGATGATTGTTAAATGAAGTGGTCCTAAATGCAGACCTGATTTTCCAAAGTGACAGGCAGAAAGACAGGTATTTTCAAAGAATATTTGTTGTTATGGTAGCTAAGGAGAAGAGTTTCAGAGTTACTCTGGGACAAATTCAGGACTAAAACAAGAAAGTACCAGAAAAAGTGCAACAGCCTGTACCTTGTTTTCTTATTTTTTTAAAGACCAAAGTATCATAAAATATTTTATATAAATAGGTAAGAGTAATGAAACCAAAGGGGCATGACCAATTAAAATGCACATAATTTTAAGAGATAAAAGGTAGATCAATTAAGATGATGTTTCAACCCACCTATGGTAATTTATATTAGCTGAGGATCTGTCTTTAAATATTAAAACAGCAGTCTTGACACTTCCTTTCCCCCTCTCAATTTAAGACTTTAGAGACACTTTGCAGTTCAACAATACAGAGTAAGAGAAACTCTACTGCATGCTGCTTCTGGTTGATAACACAGCCATCACCTGCACCAAGAATAACAACATAAGAGTGTGGGCTATCTAAAAGATAGAGTGAAGAACAACTACCTAATCACAAAGGCAATTTTAGCTAAGTAAAATACAATTACACCAGCCAGAATTTCTTTTGGACATGATTAGTAACAAACGTTCCTTGTCCTATGAAAATGTGCCAGGAAATTTTAATTGACTGCAAGCATCCAAGGCTGCCATTAAACACATCATCTGAAAGATAAATTTATTTGGCCCACACTTAACTATCATGTAACTTGCTTTATGGTTTACAAGATGGAATGATTTTGTTTTACATGACAGTTATTGGGCCTAATTCTACTCACAGTTATGCCAGTGAAAAATTTGGAACAAGTCCATTAAAGTGAATGGCTCTGTAAAATCAGAGTAAAATTAGACTCAGGCCCATCATGCAATGTAATAATAACTGGTGTTACAAACTAGGCCAGTTTCTGCTTTTCCAGTTGGGAGCAAGTGGAACCAAACACTACATATCACATTATTCTCAGGTAAAAGATACCTCAGACATGGCCCTTCCCCAGAGAGCCAGGCTCACATACCTCGTCTGACGTGACACACCACGTGAGGAGAGCACCACAGGGATGTTTGTCCCCCGGCACTTTGGGAGGACCACAGAAAGAAAATGGAGAAGAAACATGAGGAATTCAGAAAGGGATTTTTGATTATACTAACATTTACTTTCAAATCACTTCAGAATTACAGATCCTCTTTTTTAACATCAAAAGTTTGAGCCACTTTCTCTTATATGGTTTGAGCTTATTGTTTCTTGTGAGTTCAAGGTTTTCCACAGCTTTAGATCGGGCAGGACTTTGTTTTCTGTTTCCCGACAGGGTTATTATGCTATACAAAATAGTTTTTCTCCCAGTGCGGACTTCTCCTTTTTCACTGTTTCTTCACCTTTCTGGGGACAGCAGTACACAAACAGGCTTAATGAATGTGTCTGCTTCTGGGGTGCCTTCAAAAGGAATGTCCTAGCTTTCAGTACTTACTTCTGCATAAAAGAACATCTTTTTAGAGTTTCCTGAAATAGAGAATCACATCTTACACTTAAAAATAAAAAATTAGGGTGATTAATGTGACATAGTATAAAATGACAAACATTTTCCACTGCCCACAACCAGTTCTCCAAATACCAAATAGTTAATATACAATAACTCATACTCTGGTATTCTACCAGATAGAAGCTTTGTTTTTATATCAGTCATTAACATTAACATTATGTAATTTATTGATTGTAATATTCAAATCAGAAGCCCAAATACATAACAGGACTATAAAAATACTAGTAAGTGAAGTTTACTTACAGCATCTGGTGAAGATATGCTCAGTGTAAGTTAAGAGGTGGGGGATTTTTGCTGTTGTTTTCTTTTACACTGTTGTTCTAAAAATAGTAATTTTAATATATACTCAATTTGGAAGCTTTTGAACAAAATCAGACATACAGTTTATTCACAATCTGTACTCTATAAATTGAGCCCAGCATTAGGTCACTGCACAAGCCACTGCACTTAGCACAGCTCTGGACCAGAGACAGTGGGAGAAGAAAGGAATTAGAAAGGAAATAAGATGCTGTATCAAGATAGGCACACAGGGATTTGTTCCCCTGCTTAAGAAATGAACTAGATTATTATTAGTTTCTTGGGAAAGTCACACTCTGAACAAATATAAGCCAGTGTTTCTTGCCCTTTCTTTTCTGTTGTTGGTATTGCTCATTCCTTGAGTTTTCACATTGCAAACTGTTAACCAACAGCTTTACAAGGACCACATGTATATGAAAAGCAGTGCTGCCTTCCCAATCTACTGACAGTGAGCTGATTTGAAAAACTGTGTTTCTATCTATTACAGCAAATGTACAGGTTGATAGCTTTCAAGTGATTCCATTTATATTAGGATTGGTAAAGTGATATTCTATTAATTCATTGAAAATTAAACGTATTGAGACATTTCATGTTGTTTTTCATCTTCCTTCTATTTAAATATTACTTTAACTGTGATTTGTGCCATCTAACAACTAAAGGTTATCCAAAATAATTGTTGTACATTACATCTATTGCATTAGAGAAGATCTGTGTTTATAAAACAAGATTTTTTTATGAATAAAATACATTGAGAAATTATAACTTCTCAACAGCAATTCTGACGGTTAAAAATACAGTGATATAGCTTGAATTTCTACACTTCAGTGCATCTCTTGAGGGAGTGAAATGCTTATGAGATGGTAGCACGTGTTATTCTCCAAATCTTCTTTTATATGCCTATTTCAAGTGTTTGATTATTGCCTGGCTAATAACAGGTGCTTCATCAGCCAAAGGACAGAAAGAAAAGACCAGAGAAGATAGTGTAAATTGTAGCATGTAATTGTTCACTGACTCTCATTGAAAAGGTTCAGCTACTACTGTACGACAATCTTGCTCTGATGTCTGCAGCCACTGCTTCATGTAACAGCAATTAAAGCTGTGGGAATTGGGAAAAACTCACCCACAGAGACCAATCCTGCCCCATTAGTTTTTAAGTGCACAGAATACTCCAGAGGATAGAAAAGCCCACCTGGGCCAGTGAAAACACATCACACCAGCCACTGATTTATTGGCATCAGGAGATGGGTTGTGAAAAGGTTGCGAACTTCCTAGTTCCATAGTCAGACTTGCATAGGTCATTCCCTGTCCTTCCTTCTGCTCCTTCACCTTGGTCACCCCAGTAACTTCATGGAGACATATTTTGGTTGCATCCTACATTGAAGCTGCCCAGAACTGCATGTGAATTGAATCTGGATGGAGACAAAGAGACTGGTAGCTAAAACCCCTTTCTCAGGTTCTGCTATGAAGAAGGATTTTTGAGAGCAGAGCAGTTTTGCAAAATAGAGCAATGAAGGCCTTCTGAGCCAACCACAAATAGAGGAGTGCAGTGCAGAAACAAATGGACTGAAAAAACCCCACCAAAATCTGTCCAGAAAACAGCAAGATATGAAGGAACTGAAGCAAGAAGTTACTTTTGGAGTCCAATGGTATTACCTATTCATAGAAAAGAAATGGCTAACATGACTTTTGAATTGAAAAATATGTGGCTGATCCCCAAGCCTCCAAAATTTTAATGAAGTGACTGGAGACGGACCTATGTAATACAAATGGGAAGCTTTTCAGCTACTCTTCTTCCTCTCTAATGTCAACAAATACCTCAGAGCTAGACTGGAAGCACCGCCAGCACCACTGGTCTCAGTGCAAAGGCTACACAGTGATGGCGGAGCAGAAGAAAATGTGTGTCTGTACTTTTCCCAGTGCCAGCTCACAGCCTTGCCGTGCTCAAACCATCCTGCCCCGTTGCTTTCTACACCCACTCAGAGCACTCACAGATTACTGCGGGCCATTCTGCAATAAGCCAATTTTGTTATCCAGCCCTTGAACACTTAGAGAAGCCTTTTTATCCAGCAACAACATAGCAGGGAAGGTGCCAACAGATCCAAATGGGCTCTAGAATGATTTATTCATCCTAGGCTTCTAAGCCTCTTTTCCTCAGCATTAATACTAAGATTAATGTGTCCCATCAGTGCGCTGCCAACAGGAACTTTAATAAAAGCAAGAACAACTAGTTGGCTTGGCTTTCTTTCTACTTAAGGTTAGGACATAATAAAAACAGCAGCCTACAAAGACTTTTGCTTTAATTTACTTATTACTTTATAAAATGAAAATATTTTAATTAAATTTAATGAAAACACGCAGATTGCAGTAACAGAGGTCCATCACTGCCTAAAGTAGTTCATTAGCCAATTTTTAAAAGGACAAATGTAATATATTTGCATATTTTAAATGTTGCATATGCATCTTAAAACTTTCTAATAACTTTGTGCAGATAGGTGTATTTGAACCAAAGCACAACATACACAGTACTTAGGAAGAATTCATAATAACAATGAATAAAATCCATAGAATACAGGACAGACACGATGCAGCTACAAATTAACATTAAAGAATTTGTTAGACCTGAAGGAATAATTATTCGTGCAAGTATTGTCATACCTGTGTCCCTTTCAAATCTCTTTATCCACATTTATGGCCAGGAACAATACAAGTGTACCATGGTAATGGTCTTGGAAGTGTGGACACTTGCTCCTCATTTCACATATAAAGTCTTCAACTGCAAACAAATCACAACAAGATGGGCTAGATTTTGCCCAGGATGACTTTGTGCTTAAGAACTCCTTTTCTCCACCAACTCTTAAGATGCACAGGTTTTACACCCTAGCTCCTCAAATCTCCAACCTGAAAATTCAAGCCCATCAAAGTATATCCAGACTAGCTTGAAGAACACCTAAGGAGTGCTATTTGAAAATATAGCAAACTAAAAAGCAACCGAAACCTCTGTTGCAGGAGTCGCTGAGACAGTTTAGTGACATTCTAACAAACTGCAGTGTAACAAAAGCACCTAAACGGACTGTGAATGGTACTACAGACATTGCATGTCTGAATGCTGCAATGCTGCCTAAGCCATTTAACAGTAAGCTTTCAAATTAAATCCTGATCACATTGCTATACTACAAAATGTAACCACTTCCACCTGAGAGATGTTTTAAGTTCTTTTTCTTAAGGTTGCCAACCTTCCTGCCTTCTTTTGTGGAAAAAGTATGTGTGAGTGCTCACACACTTCACTTTTCTTCCTTCCCATCCCCTGGACCAATTGTTCACCGAACTCAGGCACAGAAACTGCAGAATGTCTGGGTGGTGGTGATGGGTGAGTGGAGCAGAAACTCTATTTCCCCCTAAAAGGCAGAGGTCGCTCAACTGAAAGAACAGAAAGGCCTTTTATTCCTATAAAGAAAAGCAGAGGAAAAAGCTCTTCACAGTGAAGATGAAAAATATTTTATTTGAATCCTGGGAAGAACTTGTTCTTCTTACACTAGAGAATAGTCTATTCACAGCACAATTTGAATAGCCTTTAGCTTTTCAATGTCCACAATTGGCAAAAAGGACACATTTTTACATTTTTTTTTTATTTTTATAAATTATTTTATGATCCCAGTATGTAAGCCAGATGAAGACATTTTATGTTATTCCATTCAATTGAGAAAGTTTAAATTTTTTAATCATCTTGGACACTTATATTTTAAAATTCACCTTTTTGGCTGTTATTACAATGATAGTATAGTACAGGCTTTAATTTGTTGCCTCAAATTTTTAATGATTACTTGCATATTCCCATAAAAAGTAGGACTTGCAACAGGCAAAAAAAAACCCCTAGAAATGTAAATTATCCCTGAAGGTCTTTTTGTTTTTTCCTTTCATGAGAAATGCCTATAATCATTTTGAAATTTCTCTAATGTTTCCTAGAAATGCAGGAATTGTAATCCTTGAATTGCCAACAATCTGTCTCTACAAATGGTAAACACTTGCAAAAAAATGTTATACAATGTTGGTTGGTAATATAAATGATATGTTGTCTGCCTAATGTTTTATTAGATACACTACGTAAATCAGTCAACAATGTAAAAATTGAGAACTGTAAAATGTAAAATCGACACTTAGCACAGAGAAGTTTCAAATGGGGTAACTGTATAATTTCTTTAATCAAAGGACACAAACAATATCACATGACATATTTAACCTAAGCTAAGAGGTAAAGATTTGATTAGGAATACCTATATTTAAATCCAGAGTTTTCAGTTTATTCAATGCTTAGTGAACACCAGCAAAATGGAAATTCAGAATGTCACAGTCAGAACAAAAATTTCCTGCTTACAAGTTGTCTAACTTTTCATTATAAGCTTTACATTTTATGAAGATTCCTGCTATTAAGCTTTTTAATAATTAATAAATAGTGGCAGACATATACTATTGTTGATACTAATCTGACAATAATAATTCTTTTTTAATTAATAAATATGGTTTTTTTCTGTTATAAAGAGTTGAAAAGAGAGGTAGACCCATTGAGCCCAGGTAGAACGATTTAATCTAGTATCTGCCCTGGGCTTGGAAAGAACACATTAGATAAATGGCTTGAGGAATCAACCTACCTCTCAATTTTATTTAAGCAGCTGAAACTACAACCAGCAGTTTCTTGTTAAATCCTGTGCTCATCTGTATTTGAAATAAGGGTAGACCAAAAGTTTGGTCTTTTCTAACTAAAGGTGGATGGCCTGCCTCCACCTTCCTGCATTGAGCTGTTTTCTGTTACAAGTTATTAGGTTTTGTTGGGAGGAAATTAAATGCCAGCCACAAGTCCTATTTTATTTCCATACCATCTTCACTTCTTCATTTTACCATGGCTGTTCTTTTGCTCATTTGCATTTCCCATCTCATGCTACCTTTGAATAATGACTGAAGACAATTTGTCCCAGTTGAATACCCAGGATTTTGAGAAAGTCTGATTATGGATTGAAATATAATGAAACAAATCACCTATAAAGACTATCACTATAAAGACTCCAAAGTATGCAACAATCCAGGCTGAGACTACTTGATCTTGAGAGTTGAGAGCAGAATGTGGTTGGCACCGATAGGATTATTTCATTTTTGGAGAGGAGACCTACCCAGGGTAAGGGGGAGCCCTACAATTTTATTTTTCTGAACTATTCAAATCATTTCTAATTAATTATGATGGTTTCAGCTAAAACTTTCCAGATAAGCAGTTCAAGCTGGACTCAACACTGAACAATCATTATGTTACTGAAATGCTCTGGTATATTCCAAGTCCTAATATGGTATTCAATTTTGGTATTCAATGAGAATACCAAAAAATGAGCAGCATATGTTATCTCAATCCAGAAGATTTATAAAACTCAGATATCTTGTGATTGGGTTGCATCTTTAGCAGGACAAAAATTCTGTTTCACCCTCTTCACTTTTGCAAAATTCCCCCCTAGTTGTGTCTTAAAAATGTCAGACATACTTTACTGTTTCCAAATAAACACATAATTTTTGGCAGAATTAGTAGACAAGAAAGGTAAGGGCACTGTTGTTATAGGAGTTCATATAAAAAGCAAATTTTAATGTTTTAAAATTTAAGACTTTCCTAAAGTTTTAAAATACATCCTCCCTGACTCCATCTGTACTGTTGTCAAAAGTATTATGTAGTGTCCCTTTGGAAAAGTAAATCTGATTAATTATAGCATCAGTCTACATTCTAGAATTCAACAGCTATATAAACAGCCATAGGCGTTTTTTTAACACATATTCTACTATTGTTTTCAGCATTGTTATAATCTAAAATTATTTAATTGTTTAACCATTGTGTTCTGTGCATTGTTTGGAAAGTTTGTCAAGTGAGCAGAATTTTTTTTAGTGTTCTAGAATGACACCAAAACAGACTTTTTCTTCAACACACTATAAAAAAGCAGGATTGCTTTTAAGCAGCAATTCTTCACATAAAGGGAAAGACAGGAGAAAAACTCAGAACAACCGGGAACGTGAAAATGCCAGAAAACAGTTTGTGTTGCAGTACTCTATGTCAACACAAAGTTTGTGCCATTTGTAATATCAACGGCACTAAAAAAGCTGCGTTCATTGCTGTCGAGCAAGCCCATGGTGGTTTCAGCTGCAGTTCTTCAGCAGAACCTCTCCCTGCACGGTAACAGCGCTTGGACGTTGACCCTGATGCAGAGGTCTAGCTCTTGCGCAAGAAGCTGAGTAGTTGGAGGCCACTGCCCACAGAAATCCCCACATCTCACAGCAATTACTGCTTTGAAGGCACTGCTCCCCCATATCTTCGCTGTTTTCAGGACTACAGCTCTCAACCAGCAGCGAGGAAGCCTCTCGGGAAGGATTCACATCCCCAGCTGCTCCTGGTGCCTGCTGACTATCGCCTGTAAGGGGTAGCTCGTACTGCCTGCACTGCACCAGCTTAGTGCTGGAACTGCAAAGGCTTCAGGTTTTAGCCCTGGAAATCTAACACCTTTCTTTAATATTCACTTCATACAAGCAATTTCAGAAGTCCCCTGGTACTCTGCACAATTTCAGCTAACACATAGCTCCATTAAAAACTCAGAGAGCAAGAGTATGTGTTTACTTCCATATTAATACCCACAGAAATTCTTCAACTGTGAACTGCAAAGGTAAATATAAATCAGGGGGAAAAAAAAAGGCAAACCCTCCCAATGTTCACTTGCTTGTAACAAGAAAAGCAGGGTTTCAACATTCACCAGAGCAACCATAAATAACATGGCCATCTCTAATTTGGCCTCCAATATCTGAACAACCTTGATTTATCCACAGACAAAACCAAGCACCTCTAATTTCCTAACCAATCACAGCAATTCTTTTCTTACCAACCAATAATTCTGCCATCTCTAATTTACCAATAAATAATTCTGCACTCTCAAATTTACTAACCGATAATGTGACCAATTTGCTGACCAATGATTGTGTCAACTGGTAATAGTGCCCCTAGCAAACAGTAATTTGCCAAGCAATATTTGGACCTTCCCCCCGCCAGCAATAAAGAACTGTAGTGGTCTCTGATTCAGTATCTACTGCATTGCTCTGAAACTGCTTAATGTCGATAGTGAGTTTTTTTACAAAGTATTTGCTTTCTGTAGGAATATTTGACTGCTTAGAAATTGCACAGGTCTCTCTTAAATGTCCGTGAACTGGAATATAGTCTTCCCTTTTAGCCATATTCGCATTTGAGGGAAGCTTGTTTTTTCTGCTAGCAGTATTCCTCGGCATATTGCAAACCCCTCTGTTAGTACTGTTGTCATCCTGCTGGGATTTGGCGACAACTCCACGGCACTTGGACAGTGTGCATGGGTAAAGCAGTGACACTGCTAGCCAGCTCTGTCACCCTGCTGACCTTACCACCCAAGTTGATCCTGTCCGGGCAGAGATTTGAGCAGAAAGAGATCATATATAAATCCACATGATTGATTTGTTTTTTCTAATTTCTACATCCCTTTGGCTTGTGTGAAAAAAAAAAAAAAGGTCTTGAGTTATTGGTTCCTTTAAACAATAATAACAGCATTTTGAAGTCATGTAGTAACTTCTGCAATCAATTTTACCTCCAAGAAATGTTACCAGTTTTGTATGATTTTATTAGTTCATATTAAAGCCATTAGCTAATGCAACATTAGCTCAGTGAGCAGCAACTCTTAAGGGCCATTTTACAAGGAAAGTCTACATAGAAAAAGGGCATAGCGGGAGTGACCATCAGTGCTGAAATTAGTAAAAAATTTCCAAGCTCCAAGCCACTGGCTCAGAGCTACAGAAAATAAAATATCTATAGGTTGTGGGTGAAATTATTGCAAAACCATACAACAGAATCTTAACAAAGACAGAGATTGAGTTTGGGCTCAGCTTTGTTAAAAAGACAGTAACTGCACCAGCTCGCCATATACTATTCCTTGTAACCAGCCTCCTAGCAGAGTTTACAGGTAATTTTTTGCATATTCCAAAGAAATGTATTACACATTTCAAAGAAATGTTAATTCCAAAACAGAAAAAAATTTTGAGATTTCTAGTTTTTACAAGAAAAAAAAAAGACACTTGCATTTTAAATCCATGTAAAAATATGAATTGATGATTGGAAGCAGCACAATGGAAGCACATTCTAAAACTGCATAGCAGGTCCCCTTCTTTATCCTTTTCTTTCCCATCTTGTGCAATAAGCACAGCATAAGCAACACTATTGCTTCTCACTTTTTTCTTCCTGAAGTCTCCTGGGTTTCTTGAAAGCAGAGGCAGAAATGCCATTCTGGGTGGCTATTCTTTAGAGGAGGTTGTGAATAGGGAAAGCTAGCCAAGAAGGAAAGGGAGTTGGCCGAGAAGGCAGGAATTCCCAGAAGCCCAGAGGCTTGGTATGTTTAACGTTCTCTTGGTGCTGGAGGAACAAGCATAATACAGCTGGAGCTTTACTAAAGGTGATTTCCTGAACCTAGTTATATGACAAAAGAAAAATATAAAAACTCGCTATCTGAGTGTTAAGGATAAGTAACAACTCTGACATTAGCTTCAGCAGTATTGCTGGTAAAGATTTCAAATATCCATAACATTAGGGGGTTTTCCACAAAAATATTTGGTTTACAAGCTTGGACTTCTTTTCAGTGGCAAACATTTGGCCAATACCAGAAACATTAACTTGAATACAAAAAGCAGCACTGTTTAGCTGGTGAGTCTGAAGAGTAGGTGTGATAAGGTAAAGGCACCAAGAATGGGTTTGGATGCATTTCATCCTCATTTAAAGCAGAAGAGGGTGGGAAAGCATCATAAGTAGAAGATGCAACCTGCTGAAGCCTAACACACGAATGAAAGACAACTGCACAGGATAAGGCACAACGAATGTGAGAGCAGAAATCTAAGGACTAACAGAGGGACAAGATGTCAGTCAAGAGGGAAAGCAACAGAAAACAGGAATATGTTTACACCTTGAAAGATGAAACAAGTTTCTAGCTGTGTGTAGCTGCCTGTTTCTCACTTCAAAAGTGGCATGAGAGAAAAATGTACCTGCTCAGGAGTTCCTCAGTTTGTTTTACAGTAGCACACAAGCACATCCACAAGGTTACAGAGGATAGTACGAAGAGAAGCATCAAAGGATAAAACACATCAAAAGCATATAAGTATATGGTATAACTATGGTGTGTTACACTGGGAGGGAACACAAGGATTGATGCAGGTGGGAAGATGGTTTTGTCTTGTCTGGTTAAATTTTCTACATTAGAGTACTATTGATTTTCCTAAGTATATAGGATACTGTATATACCCCATTCTGCTACCCTTACACAGGTTAATTCTTTTATCCATTTCAAACGTGGTCAATCAATAACAGTGATCAGGTAGGTTGTGAAATTGCCTGGAAAACACATCCACAAAGTAAACCCAATACATTGGCCTGTCTATGTGACTTAAAGCTTAGCACAGCATTGAAAATCACTAATGGAACACTGTGCAGTTTGTTCATGCTATGAGCAGTCAAGAATCATGCATAATGTAATAGTGCATCTGCTAACAGCAGCTCACACAAGCTAATTTAATCTTGTTTTACACTAGACACAAGGAATTAATCTTTAAAGCTGCTCCCGTGATTCTCTTTGGCCCTTAAAATATCGAGGGTCTTTCCACCTCCCCATTTACAATACTGTAAAGGGATACATTTCAGTTATCATCAAGTATTTACACTTCATCTACATTAGCTGGAAAATGGATGCAACTCCATAATTTATCAGTCTTAAAAAGCACATTGCTGGCCCAGTCCGGAAGCTCTATTTTGTGTTGTCACATCTGAAACTAGTATTAAGTCTCAGACTCTACTGTGGAAGTTAGATCACCTAAAAAATTAATATTTGAAAATATTTTTTCTCAAGTTTAACTTGGCCGTATTAATTACACGACACAGCTTACCTCTAATAATATTATTATTATCGTAACTACTTGTATTGCTACAGTGCTATTGTGTTTGCTACAGTTCAGTGTTTGCAAACACTGAAAAAGAAAGTCTTCACCTGAAATAACTTATCACCCCAGTATAAACAAAGATACAGACAGATTGGAGAATAAGTACACAAGGAAAAAAAAAAACAATATTGATGATAAAAACAGGAAATAAAATACCATACATAGTTAACCTGACTTTTGCAAGATTTCAATTCGGGAGCTTGATCGTGAGTTTTTGGACCTATAGCCAAACAGAATTTTAGGAGGGCTATAAAAGACAACAGTGAATTACCTTTGCAAATGGTCATGGCAAGCTCCCTGTGAGCATAGGGAAGGCTGACAGAAGAGAAATGCTCATAGGAAAAAGTAACAAGTGGGAGGTGGAAACTAGGCACTCATTACTCATCAAGATTGGTGAGGCATATGATGTCTTGATACGGAGAGCAGGATGATAGATAACGGGAAAGGAAAGAGTGAACATGAAAACAAGTATTTTACTACAAGTGTGATGGAGCTAATGGAAGAAAAACAAGGGAGAAGGGAAAGAAATACTCTAGGTAAACAGACTGCAAAAGGTTTCTGATCATGTGCAAGTGAAACAATATTATATTTCAAGAAATAGTGTGCAATAATGAAAGGAGGAGGATGAGAATCTAGGAAAGAGTTTATGCTGCAGATGGGACAGGACAGACTCTCTGAAATGGTTTTCCAAAATAATCAACAAAACCAAGACAATATTTGGGTTAACAGATGGTGACAGTAAATGACAGCACCAGGACGTTGGACACTGCAGTCAACAAGAGATATGCTGAAAAGCAGTTTCATTGCTGTAAACAGTTTTCAGCAAAAGTTTAAAATTCTGCTTTAACTGTGATATATTGAACATCCATGAGAAAACATTAGATGGTGACAGGCCAGTATAATATACATCAAAGAAGGCAGAAGTAAGCCCAGGAGGAATAATTGTTGAGTTCATATTTGTGGACTCTATCTTAAAGACAACATACAGAAAGAAGAGCAAAGTGCAAGCAAAGGACACATTCACGAAGATGAAGAGCTAGTGCAACTTCCCTGCTTATTGCAGAGGGGGCTGGTCAAGAGGACCTTTAAAGGCCTCTTCCAACCTCAGCTATTCTGATTCTATAAGGACAAACTCCTTGGAATCAAATGAAGAAGCCTAAAATTGATTTACAGAAAATCATCAGAAAGTAATTCAACAGATTTAGAGCAGACAGAGGAGGAAACAATGAGTAGAAGTGCGAGGAAAAAGTACGGAACAATTTTTTTGACAGACAAAGTTAAATTGTGTTTGCATGATGAAGTGTTACACCAGTATAGAGATATACGAGAAAGATATGATCAAAATAATGATTAGTATTAGAGTCCAGAGGAGGCCAACAAGTTGATCAAAGGGATAGAGCGCCTCTCCTGTGAGGAAAGGCTGAGAGAACTGGGACTGTTCAGCCTGGAAAAGAAAAGGTTACCTTCAGGGTTACCTACTTGTGGCCTTTCAGTACCTGAAGGGAACTTACAGGAAAGATGGTGCACAACAATTTACAGGAGCACGGAGTGACAGGACAAGGACGAATGGGTTCAAATCGAAAGAGAGTAGGCTTAGTTTAGATATTAGGAATAAATTCTTCCCTGTGAGGGTGGTGAGGCCCTGGCACAGGTTGCCCAGAGAAGCTGTGGCTGCCCCATCCCTGGAGGTGTTAAAGGTGTCCCCTGGAGGTGTCCCTGCCTATGGCATGGGAGTTGGAACTAGGTGATCTTCCAGGTGCCCTTCCAACCCAAACCATTCTATAATTCTGTGATATGGTAAGTATGAAAGGGACACCAGACAGAGATGAAGTTAGAGGAAATGGTCTGAAATGGAGAAACAAAATAACCCTCATGCAGTGTTTGATCAGGGAAACAGAAAACTTTCAGGAAGGAAAGAGAAAGCAAGCAGGAAAGGCAAAGAGCTGACAAAATTTGATATTGATCTGTAGGAAAGCATGCAAGCAAGCAGCAAGCATGAGCTTGCTTGTTTACTCAGGTCTAGAATGGAGGAGAACACTGTGCTTTTGTGGCTTACTAGACTGGTGTGAATAGAGGAGTTAGGCCAATACCAATCTCATCAATTTTCAATTTCAATTTTAGATTCAAACCAGCCTTTCAAACCCACTTGGAACCCTCAGGTTTTATTCTAACAAATACAAATATTCCCCAGATCTTCTGGAAAACTATAAATTGAAGTCCTTTGAAGCCTGTTTAAGACCACTTCAGAGGTTGGTGAAGTGTTGCAGTTGGAGCATTCACTAAAGACTGTTCATAAATTACCTCTTTCTCCTTAAGCTTTAAATATAAACAAGCCTCATGAGATTCAAATCTAAGTATCTCCTGCTCTGATTTATAGTAAATGTTTAAGGGACAAATAAGAAAAAACAGAGAATCTGATAAGGAAAATCTTTAAACAGACACAAACTAGTAATAAGAGAAAGAGTTCTCTAAACATATTCAGTCTACTTCTTAACATGCATTAACAGTATTTCTTTGAACAGTTTCTGAATACTTGGACATGGCTCCTACTTTAAAATGCAGAATCCAATGATACTCAAGTACTCGGTGAGTAGTGGAAAAAGAATAACAATAATAAAATTATACAATTTCTACATGTCAACTTGATTCACAATAAGCACAGCAGATCCTTAAAAGGGGCTTAAATGTCAACAGGGTGATATGAATGAAAGAACAGAATAAACATCCATTATGTTACAGTGTATGTGAAAAACTGCATGGAAAATAGAAATCAGGTTTGATTTAGGATTATGAACCCATAAATTCACTTGTACTTCTTATACGTTAAGCCTGTCTCATACAGTACTTATTATTATTTCTAAAGGAAAAGAAAATCTAATATCCTGTATAATCATTAGAATTTACTGGTTCCTTGTGTTTCTAGAAAATACTTTGTTGACTCCATTTTCATTTATAATTAATTTTAAGTTTCTTTCTGTTTATTTTAAATATAAATTAGAAAATAATTTGAGTCCTATAACCTCTGTCTGTACACAGATGCACAGATAAATGATGTATTATACACACATCCAAAAAATGCTTATCATGCCTTTTCTCTCAGATACTTAATGTCATTTTAATACAAGATATCCAGATAAAAACAAACATTAGAAAATAGCATCGAGCAGAGTTAAAACTTGAGACTGTGAATGAGGCCTGATTTGCAAAGCTTTTTCATGGCCATAAAAGGAAAGTTTAAGTAAACAATACACTGTTTTTATTTAAGGGGAAAAAAAAAAAAAAAGGAAAGAAAAATCATCCTATGCCAAGCCCAGTCAAAATGCATTATTAGGGTGTCCAGGAAATTATAGCTTGTGTCCATTAGTCCTTTCAGGGTTAATATTGATGCAGATATTATTTCTATCCACGGTACCATTTATTTGAAATATTATGACTGGGAGTAGCTGCAGCAGTGAATCAAATCAATTGATAGAGCAGTTAGCCCCGCAGTCAAGGCTGCCTTTACACCGTGCAGTGAGCATGAAATATTATGGAGATTGTTCTTTAAAGTGATCACTTTATCATCATTTGTCTGCAGCCCAGGCTATTCCTTCCTGCCTCGCTTCCCTGTTGGGTTAGAGCTGTCATAACTCAATCAGCCGTATAATGCTGTTCATAGCACCTCCGTAGCAGGTATTGAACCTGTCAAGGGCCACTGAGGGAATTATACTTATCCATTTTGACAGCTAGCAACACCACTCTGATATTTATGTCAGTTTATATATGTATGATATGTATTTCTTAAATGTAATTAGAAGCCTGTTTGTGTGTGATATATCTGAATTGCCCAGAGCTGCCCATGATTAAGACATTGATTTCTAACCTTGTGCATTACTGGAGAAGGGAATATGACAAGCTCCATCACTCAGGGGTTGCAGCTAACCTCTTCTGTCTATATACATCATATGAAATTGTCACTATTGTTTATCTGTTCCACAAAGTTGACTACAAAGCAACTGTTATTTTAGTTTGCTAAATAAACTAAAAGACTGTAAAACAAACCATCATGCCTGTGCCTCCGGAGCGCTCCTGTCTTGCAGCTGTGTTACTTGGAAAGCAGAGCACAGCCTGAAAGCTGGGGGAAGATCACCACCACGTTTCCTACGACATTTGTTCTCACAGGTAGCTAAAGCATACTACCTGGATTAAGGTGACATTTTTGGATATATCCTACACGCCAAGCAATAGAAATTACACTGTATTGCCATTATAAAGGGAATAAAGACCAATATGGACAAAAAAACCCCTACCTCTCCCTGAGAAACCAACCACCTCTTTATGCTTATCCTTTTTTTTTTTGTTATGGTCTCAGAATGGGATTGTTATACAAACTAGTGTATGTATGATCAGCCTCTTAACTTTTTTTCCATTTTAATATACCACTGTCTTGCGGAGATTATACTTTCCAAACCATTCTTTCTCTCATTGCATAATTAATGCTGAAGCAATCTGTTGTGTTGTGTTTGTTGCTTTTAAGGTTCAAAAGAATTTGTGTAAGTACTTCTGAATTCTGCCTTAGACAATTCAGTTTCTCAGGTTCACAGGGCATAATCTGTATTCATTTACTTAAAATTCACACTTTTATAGATTGACAAAAAAGAAAATGGTATGGTTTGAAGTTTTTTTAACTGTATACTCAGGCTTTACTTCCATTTCCCTCAAAAAATTATCTCCTGAAGATATTTGGGGTCAAAAGTTTCAAATTTGGATAGTTTTCAAAAAAGCATCTGCATTAGATTATTTTTTGAAAAATCCTCTCTTTAGCTCTGGTTTTACAATACGGGATTCTAAGAAACCTCAAAGCATTATTTTAAAGGATCAGAGCTTTCCATGTCTTCAGTCTCAACAACATGGGTGGACAGTTTAAGCTGTCATCCATCATTAATAAAAATCCCCATTTCAAGATGCCTTGAAGCTTGCTGAGATCAGAGATTAGGGTAAATTGTACGATCCTATTTCTGTTTTTCTAAACAAATAACAGATGAATCCAAGAAAAACAAGAAGTCTGCAAATGCTGCTCACAAATAGATGCTAATATTTGAAAGTGTAACTACCCTATGGAAAAACTCCCACTGCAACCTTAACATTACATTAACTGCACTTAATTTTGAGATTCAGGTACTTACATGAAACAGAATTTCAGTGAAACACATAAACAACATTAAAAAAGTCCAAAGACTCAATCCGCATCTCTAGACATATATTTGTGTTTGGTCCCTAGAAAGTAATCTAGAAAATCTCTATTCCACCACTCTCACACAGAAAACCTAGTTCTGTTCTCACAGGAGCCAAAGATACCTAAAGATGTCATACACAAACCATTCAAGCTAAATATCATTTAGATGTCACTGTTCTGACCTTCCCTTAATAAAATCCAAAGACCTCTGTAATCCAAGGATCTGTGATGAGAGCTATGTGGTTTAATTCTTATGTTTCTAATGTAATTCTTCCAGATTGTTTAATTTATAATGAAAACGGGAAGATAATTTGTTTTCTGAGTTCCAGCATGATGTGCCTGTAGCTGATAACTTTTACGTAGCTAGAAAAAAAAAAAGGCAAAAAACCCCAAGAGAAAATAATAATTTTCCTCACCTCTGTAAAAGAAGAGGGCTGTGAAAAATGTTATTTCATTTCTGAATTATCACACAGAACCATGATAGAGTAAAAGAAAGTGCAGCAAGGAAAGCCAACAAAATTAGTAGTATCTAGCAACAAATTAGTACTTAAATCTAAAGTGCTAAACATTAATTGAAATAAATCTGAAAAGCTTGATCATAACTTTTGTCAAGCTACATCAGCTGTCTGAGGTAAGGATTCTGCCATTGGGAAATAGCTGGATCAGTCAAGGGTATAATCCCACCAGTTATATCTGGCTGCATTAACTTGTGAGACAAATATTTACACAGCCCATAGCGCTAAATGGCGCTGACCTCAATGACCATAAGGGACAGTCCATACAATTACCATAAGCTGCCCCCAAAATATCTCCAGCTAACTAAAATCTACTTTCCTGCACGTCATTATGGCAGTTCCCCTTTGCACTGCAATTTTTGAATAAGTAGATGATCTAAGATGCAGCTAGAAGGAAAACCACAAAACTCACTGACAGTAAATTACATCCTCGTAGGGAAATGACACAGAAATGGGACCTTTAAATCATTTTTGGTTTAAAAAGGGTTTTCCAAAAAGGACTCCAACTTTTGAGACTAAGTATCCTGGGTCTGCCATGCAAAGATAGGGATGTGTCGAACTTGAGAGTTATTGTTTATTCTTTGGATGCTGAAAAACTTTCTTCCTTCCAAAACATTCCAAGATGATTATAAATACACTCTTTAGACAGCTAATGAATTATGATCCTTTTAGTTTTGTACACTTCAATGGTATACAGAAACAATTCATAAGGGAGAAAGAGGAAAAATTATCTAACACATATACCACAAAATTTAATTTTTTACATGTCTAAATCATGTCTCATAACTTTTGATGGCTTTCATTTGACCAGCTATGGAACTAACACTTCCAGGGAGAAAAGAGCTGTATAGAAATGACAAACTGTCTCAGCTGCAAATGACCTGAACATTAGTGTTAACTAAAAGCACCACCCCTTCTTTATTAGCAGTGCTGGAGACTCTCATTTTACATCTCCACAAAGGCAGCTCCTCCCAGCAGCAAAGTGTCCCTTTACCACCACTGGTTTGGAGCTGATGCAGAGCGCAGAGTGCCCGACAGTGAATCACCCCTGGTAATTCCATGCTTCGCATGGAAGATCAGACAATTTCATAGTGTTACCTTATTCAATTGCCATGTGTTGCACATATTTATGATATATTTTATATCTTTAATGCACTGTACAGAGCCTATAAATGAAAATATGGTAGGAATTACTATTTCTGTTCATATGAGGAGAGACAACTGAATCAAAGGCACAGCTAAGAGAAAAATTCTGATTCCCTGTCCTGAATTTTGCCAAATAGTCCTGATAAAGGGTTTTCTCGGGTCACACCTATACTCTATTTTCAGAGAAGCTGAACTTTGTTATGGTGCCTCAACACAGACACCCAGTGCCATCTGAAACGCTCTTGGGGATCCCATCAGCTCCCCAATTGCTGCTACAAAACAGCATAGTCTCATAGCCTGCCCATACACAGATTTCTTGGACAACACAGGACATTTCAAGGGCTACAGTTAGCCTTTGAGTTAGAAAACTGAACCAAACATCCTATGCCAATATCTTGTGTCACGACAATAAATTCCTGATTGTGATGAATAGAGCAGTACCAGTTTCAAGACAGGCCCAAGCCAGTACTAATTAGCCAAATCCTTTGAATCCTAGCTATGTGCAAGAGCAGATGTAAGAAATCTTATTCAAAATTCAGAAAAATCCAAACTGTACCTTCTGTTTACAACTCATGACCATTTATGGCTTGCAGCATTTCATTCCAAAGAAAAAATAAATTTTGTGTGTTCTTCGTAAATGCAAAGGGGCCCTAACTCCTAGGAAATTAAGTGTTTCTACTCATCAGTGGCAGGGTCACTCTGGCACTGCACACTGAACAGTTGCAGGGTTGTGAAGAATAAAATTTGCGGCAAAAGAAGAAATTCTGCATTCTACTAATCTCATGCAAATTAATTTTCCATAATGTCTGGCAACTTTTTTTGGACACCATAGTCTTTCAATAAAACATGAACACCACAGACATTCCTGTAACACAATATCTTAGGTATCCACTAGTTAATATGTAAATATAAAGAAACACCTATGGAAATATACTTAGGCTGTTACCAATACCACTTATGCAATATTAATGATTTTTAAGCGCATTTATAACTGTGTACTACTACTCTCCTTCCTTTTAATATATCGCATTCCTACAGCTCTTTAGGAATAAGTGGTTTACTCTAACGGCACTCCTTTTTTGTCATTCCGAGGATATCTTTATTTCGAAAATAAATTGATGAAATCCTTATATGGAGATGTTGGTAACTTAGATGGGTGTTTTAAGATCTGCCCAACTCAGCCCACACTGAGAAAGGAACAACATGTCAACTTCTGATCCACATTCAGGTTTTGAATTCCCAAATCCTGGTGTTCTTTGGCTCGCAGTTTTCTCACTAATGCACAGAGCACAGGAGGATGACTCAGATATTTCTGACTCTGCCACTGATATGTTGGGTGAATTCAAGCAAGGTTCTGCATCTGGACTGAATGGTAATGAAAGCAAATAATCCTTGTGAAATATTCTCAAATATTCCTGTGAAAAGAACAATAACACTACTGTGATCTGTAATGTAGATTATGATATATCACATAACAAATGATTTTTCACTAATTTCTTTACTATTTAAAGTGGCTTATCCAGTTTGTCTCCAACCACCTGGTATAGGCCTGTGAGGAAGGACAGGGAGAGACAGAGGAGAGGAGAGAGAATATGGACTGATATATCAGGGCAATCAAAGCCACCACTGGCTATAAAAGCTTAGGGCTGTGCTTACCAGATCTGCTTTCAATAACCAGTCACTGCGATGCACCTCCACTGGCACTGCACATTAGAGTCAAAATTTAAAAATAAATTCAGCTGCTGCTCTTACGAGCTGTCAAAACAAGAGCTGCTGACATCCTGATCTTTAGCACGAACGTGGACCTGCAGTACCTAACCATCAATGACACTAGAAACAAACACAGTTCTAGCTGCTGAACTGCTGCATCTTATCTCTGTCACCTTTTCCTTTCATATTCTAGGGGGTGCAAAGTGTACATAATTATGTAAAATCATTCTGACATATCTGAATTTTTTCTTGCCATGCCATTTGTTTTACACAGCACAAACAACAATCAGCCAACAAAATAAAAAAAGATGAGCTATGGTTCATCATGACCGTCTCCAAAATCTGTTCTCACAACCTTCCTGCTCTACTCTGTACGGATTTTTAAGTATCCCTCAAATTCAGATTGCAAACTCTGGTCCTGTATTCACATGGCATTCAGAACTGTACAGAGTAATTGTCCAGGACTGGTACCAGACCCAGGACTCTCTCTCATGGCAATATAATGTGGCTTCCATGGCTTAGTCAGAGCTCTAACCCTACACAAACAACCGCAGAAAGTAGCTATTTCTGCTATTACTAAAGGCATCAGACTTTTGAATGCCAATCTACCATTTCAAAAAGGGTTGCTACAGGGAAAGAGAGCAAAAGAATAAATTCAGGGGGGTTTTTTGCTGGGGCTCTGGGATTCACTTCTATAATGGTCTGTCTGGTGATCTCTGAGCTACTCTGCCTCCCACTGTGTCTGATATCAGGAGTGCCAGAGTGGCTGAGAGATCAATGCAGCAGCTGAGGGAGCCAGCTGGCAGGGGAAAGGAGCAATGGATTGTGAGGGATAAAGAAATAAAGAGGAAAAGAAAAAAAGATTTGTTGAATTAAACAGTAATGAGGAAGGGACACAGGAACTCACCAGCCCTTTTAGGAGGGCCATGTTAAGTCCTCCACAAAACCCAGGACCCTCTGGAGCATTCTAATCAGTTTAATGATGCAGATCCCCCTTCCACCCCCTGCGTGAGCTGAGCTGTTTTTTTGTCTCTTTATCAAAGGATGACTTTTCTAACAATGATATCATTCACAATCCATACATTTATTTCTAGAGTTGGGGCAGCACTGATTTGCTGAGATGATCATGGTCATAAAACACTGCTCTACTACAGAGCAGTCTGACATGATCCTCAATTTGGGAAAGAGTCTCAGACGTCTTAAGGAGAGGTAAAGTTTGTAAGAAAGAGGAACATATATATCTTAAAGACCAATTCTGTGTTGGAGGAAAAATGGGTAAACTTTCTTTCAGGCATGTATGATTATCTTCTCACCTGAAGCAGAAGCAGCAAACTTAAAGACAAATATAGACTGTAAACAATTCCTGTGATTTAACTTAATTCTGTTCATCTATTACACAATTTGAGAGAAACAGCTTGTTAGAATTTGAAGACAGGAATGCCAATGAGACTGATAAAGGAACTGGTGTACAATCATAATTATGGAAGGCTGAGGAATAGGGAAAAGATGCAGAAAATGTTGATGTGTCAGAATATAACTATATGCATTTCATATTTTAAATTTAGTATATAGAGTATATGTCCACTAGACCTGTTGAGTAGTTGATACAAGAAATGAACATTCACATGCCCATATTTACATCCTCCATTATTAATATAGATTTCTTTAAAGTCTAATACATAAAGAATATGAAGGAACAACAAATGGAGGCAGAATTTAAATGAAGCAGTTGTAGATTTGGTATGAGATGTGAGGTGACAGGCATTCCAACCAACATGCATAATGTGGTTGAAAAACCATGGCAGGCTGCTTCAGGCTCTCCGCTGCTGAGTAGAGTAATATGGTAAATATCCTTCATATAAATATATATAACCTGAAAAGGAACATAGCCCCCTAATTGCATACAACATATGAAGGTAACACCTATATTCATCTACACTGTTTCACAGAATACTAAAGGCAAGGAAAACACCCAGATTCCTATGAAGACTACATAGTCAAAACTCAATATGCTCTTTTCTTCCTTATAAATTATAAGCAAAGCTTATTAAAATGGTCACAAATATATCGACATTTAATTTAGATTTAATACATTATCAGGTTGCTCACAAATGCAGCAAATTTGACTTTCTTCTTGTTTGAGTTGCACTAGTGTCCATCTCCATTCCCCTTGCATCTCAAGATGTGTTTAATATTCTAGCAGAATACAATCTCAGGTTGTCTGAGGATAGATGTCAGTAGAAATCCACACGAATAACATGAAAGCATAAGGATTCAGACTTGATGCAAACAGAAGAATGAAGATGAGTCATTTCCTTGGGCAACGTTTATAGAGAACCAAAAAGGTATTTCACAGACCATTGTCCTAGACAACACTTTTCCTGGATTTTCAATGCTTCCTTTCTAGGGGCTCATAAGTAATCTGTGGGCCACAGTTTGACCTGTTTCATTGATCTAATTCAGCCCTGTGTTTCAAGACCATTCCTGTGTATGTTCTTGGCAGGATACCACAGAGAGGATAAGACAAAAGCAAACCTTGTCCTGGCTCCAGGCAAGGAAGAACAGTATCCACTTAATGGACAAAGGATGGCAAGTCTAAAACAGCTGAAACAGACCTAGTTGAACTCCCCCCTAAGCTTCTTGTTTGGATTAATTCAGAAATGGTGGGCCTAGGTTAAGGGGACCAAAGGATAGTTGGATGAGCGTGTCCTTCCTTTAGCACTATTCCAAGCAACAGGAATTTAAGCACAAATGCCACAGTATTGGCACACTGCAAAAACATTTAAAAATACTCAGAAAACACTTCCCATGGCCTGAGGTTATCTAATCCATGTGTTTCTTGATCTTAACATGACAATCAGAGAGGCAAACATACAAATCTCATTGCTCTTCCAACACCTTTTTGATGGCCCCCATGACACAGAACCCTGGAAGCTTTACTTCAAGGGCTCACAAGTTATTTGAAAGGATATTGCTAGACATGACATCTGGATTCTTATCTTCCTTTTATCACTCAGCTAATTTACCTAATCCTACACTGAAAGAATGTCTTTTTTGAAGAAAATACCACATGAATATCATCCAGCTTTCTCCACCAGATAAGACAGACATTGAGAGGGAAATTTTCTTCTCTGTCTGCCACCTTTAAAGAGACATCTGTGCCTCAGCTTCCCTATCTGCGAAGGGTGAAGGCGTATTTGTTTCTCAGACCTTCCATTTGATGGCAGGAAATATGTAGCAGATTCAGCTCAGTTTCATTTTCCATTTTTGTGTTCATTTGATCTCAAAGCTCAAAAATAGGCAAAGCCACATGAGTTTTAATTTGGAATATGGTGTATAAAAAGAAGACTGTACAACACTCAATAGAAAAATGATGCCAAGCAATTGTTAGTAATGAAGAAATAATAATGGTACACTACAGCTTTGTTCACTCTGAAAACAACAAGGAATGGCCATCAGCTTGCAAAATGGTGCTACAAGAAAAGTCAGTCTAATTTGCGAGGTCAGAAATGGGTGATTTTGAAGCTCCTACCTCCCCTGGTACCTTTGGAAAGAGATTAGAATGGGGAAAAAACTGCAAAACAATGGCCAAAATATATGAGAGCTCAGAACAGCACAAACTTCATTAATGAAAAAATCTGGATCTTCACTATTCTCTTCTGGGAGATTTAATCAGATGTTGCAGTTTCAGATTTATAGATTGCTGTGAAAATGGGTAATCTGAGGGGAAAGCCTCATAAAAACTTAACAGCAACACAGAGATAATCTGTGGGCTCACAGTGGCCATGTCAGGGCTAATTGAAATGTTTAAGAGCAGCACAGCTTCCAGGCTCCCTGTGATACATGCTGAAGACACGAATATAGACCATCTCTTTGTCTTGACTGGACATATTTTATCGCTCTGTATCATGAGACTGTCACCCCAGACTTCTAATTGCTCAAACCTTTAGACACAGGGCACCTAATAATTGCAGTACCATGGCCAGCCTAATAATAAAGATAATTTACAGTTCAAAAGCAAAGGGTAATTTGTAATATGAATGGCTTTTTGTGTCCCTAAGCTCATTTCAGGACTGGAGGATCCATGCAGCAATAGCTACAGCCTTTTGCCCGAGTGTGTGACTTACTGTGCTGGTTTATTTAGCCATTTTGTTCCAGAGAAACACAGAAGCTGGTGGATTTAGGGGAAATCAATGGGGTGTTCAGCGCCAAACATATTCAAAACTGTATCTTTATTAATCCCTCTTGTACAAGGATATGTCCTGCACAAATACAAAAGATTTTAAGATAATATTCACACCTGTTAAGTGTTACTAAAGTGTACAATACCAAATGGAAGCCTAAAACTCATTCATAATTAGAAAAGTATCAAAGTCATGGTGATTGCTGCATTAATCTATGCAAAAAACCAGGAGTTACTGAAAGCAAAAACAGGTCTCTCCAGGAAGGAGAGGATCGAGGAATTTTATCAACACCAGGAAGAAACCAAAAGTAAGCAGTTGTGCCCATGCTGCTCTGCCCCCTCCAGTGGGCTGCAGGGCAGACCCACCAAGACCCTCGAGTCAGTGTCCTGCTCCTCCCGTGGAAGAATTTTCTCTCTCACAGCACCAGGCTCCTATTACACAACCACATTTTTTCTTTGCCTTTTTATAGTTCTCTCAGTTTAAGAGTCAAAGCCCGTGCCACAGCCTTAGACCACTCCTGGCTTTGCCTTGCCACCCACATTGCAAGCATTACCAGAACAAAGCCTCTGTTACTGTAAAGCTTTAAGCTTGACAGTTTTAAAGAAAGTCACAGTGCACTCCATGTAGGAGAAGGATCTCTTCACTCCTCAGTGAGAGCTAGGTTTTGGAAGAGAAAAAGAGCAATTAGGATGCACATGTTTTTCTCATGATGACACAGCTCTGGACCTGATAACCCAAGGCACAGGAAGTCTGTCTCACCAACCATTTAGACCCTCATAATTTTTTTGCCATTTGCTTGGCATGCCTGATTGCTCTGAGTCTCTCAAATACACTCGTTCATCTTGCAATAGTAAATGGGTCTTAAAAATCTTGTTGACAATCTTACCGCCAAAGCCATGTGCAATTTAAACTATTAAAAAAATTTTTAAAAAGCTAAAAAATGGGAGAGCACAAGAACAAAATAAAATGCTAACAGGGACCTTCCAAATGTGGTCACACTGACAGGATGGCACTGGAATCTGGGTTTGTTTTAAGCTTACATTGTTTAAAAGCAGCAGGGGACCGAAATGATGATGGCATCATACTGGCTGAAGGGAGGAACCTGAATTGAACTCTCAAGCCAAATTCTAATCTCAGATTTCTGTGACTGTAATCTTCATTAAGAAACTCCCATGGACATCAATGGGGCTCCAGCATGAAGACGGCTGTGTGAGCCGAGCATGAGGATCAAAATCTGCTGTACGGGCACCACACATGGAAACACTATCCACAATTTTTCTCACCAGACGTCAAACATCTTGAGAGCACAAGTAAAGGAAAGCAACATTCATAAAATCAAAACCACAAATAATTAAATATTTAGTTTTCTAATCAAGTCAAGTTGTGTGTAAGCCCTTAAACAGCATTTACAAGCATTTGATTTGTTTTCTCCATTGACTGTATAAGAGTACTCGTGGGCTCACAAATCAGGACTTCTTGTTTGATTTGTTTTAACATGCTTGCCATGTCAGGTGGTTTTTCCATATTTCTTGCTGTTCCTTTAGAAACTTGTAAACCAGGTCAATTTATTGAAATGTCAGCTTTTATAAATATTCCTATCCAGCCAAGCCTCTAAGTTAACACATGCTATAATTACAGCACAGCCATTTATGGAGAGTAACTAGAAGTGGGATAGCCCTTCTTACTCACATTGAGAAATATCCTACTCCTTGAGTCAACATTTTTATTTCAGTTAATTTGCTTTTGGAATTCACTCTGGAAAATGTATAAGCAGCTGCAGAATCTGTCTCTAATCTTACTGCTTTTTCAATTAAGTCTCAATCTTTAAAATGGGCATTAAATATCTCTGGGATTGAACATTAAATATTTTCGAGACTGAAAATTTTCTGTGGTGCTATTGAACGTTCTTCTTTGCCAAAATGAGGGTGATCAGCCATAAGGTCAGAGATGGAAGTAAACACAGCCGTATTTGGTTAAATGATAATAATATAAAAATTGAAAAGAAAAAAGCAACCTTTAGAAAAAGGCACCATCTTGCTAGAATTAGGGGCAACCTGAAATTAGTCTCATCATTGAAATTTTGCCAAAATGAAAAATAATCAATATTCTTTTATTTGACAAGGGCTGCAGACTCTTGGAAAAATGATATCTGAAAATAAAACAGCAAGTAAAACATCAACACAGAAATGCAATCCCAGACAGCAGTCAGAAACAAGAAGCAGTAGTAGACATTACAAGGGGAGGGGAAAAAAAGTGTATATATTAGCAAGTTTAAGCAACATTTGAGTCCCTTCTACCGTAACAGCTCAGCTATTTGATATGTGTGGTTTCAGTGTGGAACAGTTTGCCCAGCACAGGAAAGTACTGAACTCTGTGCCCATTCTGGAACAAGAGATTTGTTTTACAGATACCCTGGTTTAGTCGAGATATAAATCAACCAGCCTTTCATTTGAGTGAGCCTGCAAGAGAATACACAGAATACACAGAACACACCGCGCCCTGTGTGACTGCCCTGTCCCAGGAACAGCGATCCCTTACCGTCTCCCCTTCCCACCCTCTCCAGCTCTGCCTGGAAACATTTCTGTTTGCAAAAACACATGGAGAGTGATTTGCTTACATAACAATGCACAAAATTCCCAACTGCCTATGGGCAATAAGGTAGCTTGGGAATACACTGAAATTCCTTTTATTCACATTGTCACTGTTGAGACTATCAATGCAAAATACATATGGCAAACCTCTAGGCAAACAGATTTTTTTAGTTAAAGTTAGGGGCTTGCCTGAGACATGACTGGATTTAAATGTAAATCAAGCTACTAAAGTAAATCTTTTTTAGTTCTTGCCAGCAGACTCTCACACGTAACCGTATATAGAAACTGGAAATTTCCTTATATTTTGGCTTGTAATGGAAATCTAGGTGATGCAAGCCCTATCCATTCTCCTTATTTCTTCATTCAATTTATTCTCCTATGACATTTATTTTTTCTCTTTGTTTTGCAAATATGAATATAATTTAAATCCAACGGGTTAAATTGCCTCTTACTTCGTAGCAGTCACAAAAGAAAAAAAAAAAAAGGAGAAGGAGAAAAAAGACAAATCAATACAATAAAAGCAACCAACAAAACTTAAAAAGTACCACAATAGAAAACCGAAGCAACCTAAAAGGAGGGGAAAAAAAGCACTATGTCCAGAATTCACGTTATTCAGTATGTACAAGATAAATATGAATATTTCAAATACATCAATTTGAAGTACTAGCCTAAAAATTAGCAATATTTTGTACTGTACTAAACTAAATGTTTTTGCAAAAATCATGTTTTGCTCTTTCCCATTTGGAAAATGAACATGCTGGACATGGGAACAAACAGCTGCAGAAGTGAAAGAATCATGTCTCTTAGAAGACAAAGCATTGGAACCCTGTACACTACCTTGGGAAATACACTCAGTGTAGATAGGTAGACATGTAGAAAAGTCTATCCAAACATCCATCCATCTGCATCTTCAGTGGAGTTTGAAAAGAGCTTTCTTACAGCCTTTACCCATGCTCTTAGGAAGCACACACAAAATACTTTTGAAAATCTGGATACATCAGAGGACATAATTATTTTGTTAAGAGGTCAGTGGAGCTGAAGAATAAAATCCAAGGGGTACCACATTTAGATAAGACCTAGAGCTTCACATTCGTGCTGTAATTATTAGGATGTACTGCAGAAATTTTACCTGGTCACCAATGCATGTCTCAAATGAGTGTAGAATGTATTATCTTTCAAAATCACAATTCTTTCTACATACCCAGCCAGGTGTTGCAAACCCACAGGAGAGCACATACCTCCAACCAGAGACATTCACCATCAAAATCTTCTAATAAAAGAGCACAAGTCTTTATTTCTAAAGCACAGGTGCCTAACCCTGCAGCAGCAGACACAAGATGATAAAAAGGACACTGAACAGGAGCACAAAGAAATCTCATGTGAAAGGGAAAGCCATCAGATATGGAGCCTTCACTTGTTCAAGTTCAAACATCACATAAAATTTATATAGCATAGGTTATTGTACTGTGGTGCAGAAGTGCAAAAATTGAGAGCAAATTAGGAAAGGAATGTTTGAGGTACTCTTAATGGCTGCTTTTACTGAGTACTGAACTACTGAGAAAGTTACATTACTGCAGGTCAACAGGTGGGCAGCGTGCAAAGAGACATTCAAAGGTGTCTGAAGAATGGTTCTACTGTTTTATGAAAGCAATTTTGCTTTCTTTTATTTTACATATATTACACCCAAATTGTGAAATCTGTGAAGTGCTTTTGGAATTTATTTCAGTATAGGGAAACCAAAGGAAAACATGGAAAGGTCGGATCCTTATCAAATGACCCTTTTTTAATTGATTTTTTTATCTATTCCCACATCAGTTTGCTTATATACTTGGTCTTATATTTCTGGCTTCTCAGTTTTAAGAGAATGATCGGCTGACTTCTGAGAGGGAGGAGTTGGTTCTTCAAGCACAGAGAACAGCTGGATAGACAGATGTCATCTATGTTACCATTTGGTTGCTGGAGAAAAATAAAACAAGCTGGTATTTCCAACTGAATAGAAATTTTTAAGTTAATTCCAGCTGTGACCATGTGATCAGCATCTACTGTGTTTGGCCCCTCAGCCAAGCACATCTGGCGAAAATATTTCAGGAGTTGGGGGGGAAAGGAGGCACTTTGTGTGGAGATTATGTTTTATTTTAGCATGCATGATTCTCTTTTTTTCTGATGGAATTTTTAAAGATTTGTGGGCAGATGACAGATAGGAAGAACACCGAAAATAAGAATGAGCACAGGATAGGCCCAAATAGGATTGAAATGTTGATGGAAGTCCAATTATAAAGGATTGATTTAAAATTATTATGAGTTTTAACACAGTGTTACCACTAAAATGAAAATATACATATGGGAAGATTCCTTTGAAATCTTACACTGAGACAAATAAAAGGAAGCACACAAGAAAATATTTTAATATTCAGGTAGAAATGCTATGTAATACCTAAGTAATAAATACCACTTGCAAATTAAATACAAAGAAAAGTTACTAAAGGTACTACCTACATGTTAGTGAAAGACCTGGGATCCACACAACAAAGTCAGGTTTTGCTCTTTACTGTCCAAAGCCACCTAATTCAGATATAATGGAATATTCAGCCTTACAACATCACTAAGAAAATCAACTTCCCCTGACTTGCCCCCTCAGCTGCCTTCTTACTCACATTACGTCAGGACATCACCATTCTCAGGACATCTGACAGATACAACAGCTTAGGAGAGTGGGTCTGTTGTCCTGTACCCCTGCAGCTCTGGAGACATACCTGTGATCTGGAGGTGCCCTCTGATCTCTGCTGTGCTTGCAGCACTGGGAACTATGAGCGCACATTAGCACTTAACATTAGGCACTTGAGCCTAGCCTTGGCTTTGTGCTGGTCAGAGAACAATTATTTTGAAGCCTAACTTACTTCTGGTGGGGAATAATGGTTACCAGAAAGCTTTATTGGGTGGGTGAGAATTTAAAGAACACACCTTCTACTCTTTCTGTAAGCCAGAAGGCATGAAATTAAGGTGCATGAATCCAGAAAAACTGCTCTGGGTTGGTAAAAACCTTCTAATGACTGTTCACTGCTAATCAAAGAACTGAGGTGCTCCCATGTGCATGGGATTTGTGCAATTCCCTCTCCTTCATTACCTGATACATAAAACTCTAATAAGACATCTTTTAAAGAGCTAAATCTTTGACCCAAATCTAGGCTGTGTCTCATTCCTTTAAAAGTGATCAATGTCAAGAAAACCATTGAGGTGGGGAGTCAGTAACTCATTAAATTGGAACAAAGAGGCTACTTTGGCACAGTTAATTTTTACATCTGCCTATTATTGCAGAAACACATACAATTCTCCTGCTGCTGATAGGCTGGTATAGCTCAGCAAAGCTTAACTGCATTTTAAGCACTGCAATTTAGTGCAATTATTTGAAAACAAACATTGTTCTGTCCATTAAACAATATTCAGGTTACATTTTCAGTATTTTTCATACAGCTTGTGAAAACTGACATTCTGTGGTTACCGTGTGTGCAACAAGTAGCAAATAAATGGATCACACAAACCAAACCTTAAAAGGATTATAATCCCTCAAATCTAGAAGGTACACAGGAATTACTGTTCACCTCTATAGCAGCATTCAGTGACAATAGGTATTGTTCCTTTTATTCTTTAGGGGACCACAGAGAAGCAGAATTTAAGCCATTAGCAGAAGTTCTGTCAGGGAACTTCTTTTGAATTACTTATGATTGTAGAGACTTGAACACACTTTACATTTGGTTTTACTTTCATAAAATATCAAACAGCACGATGCTGTTAAAAGTGATTTTGAATATTAAAAAATCTGTTCCTATTGACTGTCACAACCCACTTTTCTGTCTCCAACTATTTGAATTACTAAGTTTCCCATTAGTCACTGGTCAACAAGAATTGAAACACTTTTTTTTTTCTCGGCAAAGTAAAATAATTATGTCTAAAAAAATTAGACATACGAAATAATTAAATCACGTCTTTTATAATGAAGACATCTTCACTTAAAATTAAAATTTACCTCTTTTCTTTGTGCTTTTTTCTTGTAACTCTTCAAATGAAAATGTGTCGTCCATTATTTCAGACCCTGAGGAAGTTACAAAACGTTTCAGTTGCACTGTTGGATTTTCTTTCTGGGTCCATTTTCTAAAGTTTTGCATGGCATCTCAATCCTGAGGTCAAGGGGCTTTTTGAAATACTCAGTCCATCAAACCCAGTTGCGTGGATAGCTCCGCTACTTCACATGGTTCTATCCATGACATACAGTATATCCAGAGCTTCTACGCTCACGTTTTCCACTCTTAGATTATATTTCAGAGATCAATTCCAATTTTGCAAATTACTGCTCTTACTTGTCCAAGGTACTGTTTAGGAACCATGCTATATATGCCATTTTGTCAGTCTAGACACATTGTTTGTCTCACTGGAAATAATATCTGCTATCTTAACTCATGACTTCTAGGGCTTGTGGTTGTGTTATATGCAAGTCCAACAAATACTTCATAAAAGTACCATCTCTTCCAACCAAAGGGTTGAGATAAAAACCTCACTATAGTAAATGGAATTATTAAGATGACTACTACATACTTTTTATAAGAAACTCGTAGTTAATGGCAGTAACACTTGCCTTTGAATCTTGTAAGACAGGATTACAGTCAGGAGTATGACCTTAACTTAATATACATGGGAGTGCCAGTGGCAAATGATACTTTTAGAATTCAAATAAAAACCTTGTTCTAAAATAACTCGCTTCAGAGACGAGGTGTTTTTATCACAGAGAACTGAGGCAAGTAGAAATAAAGAGGTTCATACCGAAACTGTCCTGGAAGACAAAGAAGATACACACAAAACTTGCATTTTCAGAAGACTAACATTCAAACATGGACTGGGCTGTCAGTCTATAAATAATGCTGTTAGCATATATGTAAAACAGAAGTTATATTTGCACGCACGTTTAGAGAATCACAGGTAGAGCTTATACTTTGTTAGAAGCCACAATTCCAGGGCAGGTCAGCACTAACCAGCATCAGAGAGAGAACAGACCAGCCTTGTTCAATGTAATCCAACAAGGATACACCAGATGTACAAGCACACCCTAAAACCCCGTGTCCAGGACCAGCACTCTCTCTCTCCGGGGCCACACCACCACCTGGCACTTCTTTGCTGCAGTGCTTTTGTACAGATGTTCCCATGGCTGGAATGCTGGGGTTTTCTCCCCTTTTGTTCTGCCCTCTAGAGCTTTGCATGGCATCTCAACACTGTGTGTCAAATTTTTCTCTCTTGTTTTTTATTCATTCCAGATTGCACTGAGACACTGGACGGAAATGCAATCAGGAGGTTCTATTCTTTGATTGGAACAGGAAAACTTTGGAAAACTTGACATCTTAGGATAGTCTGTGAGAAAGAAATGAAACATTTGGGTACCCCTCTGCAGTAGAGGTTTTGGGATGGAAACAAGTCTCTCCACATGCACTCAGAAATTTAACTACCCCTCCCAAATCCTCTGTCTGACTCTCAGTCCTGTGGTACAATCCTAATTGCAAAGGATTACTTACATTTACAGAGGGGTGGGCAGCCTAAAAATTAAATAGATGCTATGCTTTCAGCAAGTGTCCCACACTCATTCCAAAGGGGGAGGCTCTGCAGGGCATCCTACTTGCTAGAGCAAAGGCAAGAATCTCTCTGCAAATACTTGCAGATACTTAAAGAATGACTTTTTTAAATATAGTTGTGTCTTCAATGAGTGCTAATGACTGATAGAGCAAATACCTTTAATATACATATCAACAGGCAAATGCTTTTAATATTGCTATCAATGCAACCCCCACACTATTTAGTGTATCAAAGCACATGAGCCCTGTTGTCAAAGGACCAGTTTGGCTTCACCTCAGTTAGTAGCATTCTTAGGGTAAACTAAGTAATAATAGTTTTCTCACCTATAAAAGTCGATAGAAATTGATAAAAAAATGGCTTTTAATCTGGTTTCTTTGATTCTTCCTCTGTCGTTTGTCATTAATTGCCACTGATGAAGGCGGTACCTACGTCCAAGGGAATGCAATACCAGAACTGAGGTTCTCAGTAAAAATACTCACATCAGTGAGATGTCTGTGATAGTTCAGTATTGCTAGTGATGCTCTTAGAACACTTCTATACTCAGCACAACAACCTTGCCTCACACAAGCAATATGAATCGAGAGCCAATTTCCAGTCTGGCTCTGCTATGCCTTATATCTATTACATGGAAAAGTGGTGGAACTTGTGTTTTCAAGCACGGGGAAAGCCAGAGAGAATGTGAGGCCTTGATTAGCCTTAGCAGCAGCCAGCAAAAGCTGGTCTTGGCTGTTTTGAAGAGTATTAGACTGCTTTTAACATGCACTGACAGGCAAGGACCTCGGGTGGAATTTTAATTCTAACAATTACCAACCAATTAGCCAATAACAGTCTGTAGGCTTACAGATGAATTTTAGGGAAAATAAGACAGATAAGGTTCCATTTGTGCCACCCTCTGTATCAACACCACTTTGCTGAATATAGGTTAAGAATTAGATGCAAGGAAGTGGAACTGTTATCACTAACAGGAAACAGCACAAACATCACAAACAGGATCTTTCTAAGGAGGTGGCAGAGATACAGCCATGGATTCTGCTTGCTACTTATCAAGACAGTGGAAAAAACCCCAGAATTATGATGCATCTCTCAATCACTTCTCCCGTTTTCCCTCTGTCAGAGTGTGGCATATAACTGTTAGGGTATTGCTTTACAGTTAAGGAATTTAAACTCAGGAAACACTCACAGAGTCAGCTCATTTCAATATCTCCAGCAATGCTGATGCAACAAGATCATTGCTAACATGTGTGGGAAAGGGTCACAATCACCCCGTTAGTTAATGCCTCCAGAACCAATTGTAGAAGTAACACTTACAATCCACTCATCCATGCATATCCGTGCAAGGAGTTACAGACTAGTCTTCCTTGTAAAACTTGGCCATAAAAAATAAATCTTTGCAGACGATAATACGACAACTTCTAAATCAGTGAATTGCTATTACTTTTTAGAGAATTCATCAGGACATCATAGAAACTGAAAGTACAGAAGGAAATTACCTAAAAAAAGCTCCCTGACTTGATGTATTTAAGATTACCACTGATTAACATATTTCAAAAATTCACAAAACAAATAATCATTTTCCATTAAACACTTGCATGACTGTACAACTGCCTGAGTAGGCTGCTAAAATAAGCAAACAAACAAATACCAAGCCAAAAAGCTGACAAAAGAAGAGGAGGTTTATGGAAATCAATAAGGATGTACTCTAAGTTTTTATTAATCCCAAAGAGGATTCTTCTCTGGGTAGTTCACAGCCAGACTTCTATTTTTGCGCTTGGACTTCTCTGTAAACTCACCGCTATCTCGACATTTAAGCATCTCCTACAAGTCATCCTGATTCATACTACAGAAAAGTCCTTCCCTTTCCCACATTTTCATACCATGTTAAATAATTAAGGGAGACTCTGGCATGTTTCTAGTGGGTGTTAAACTCTGCAACACATAATCTTCCATGAAGGTGACCTCAGTCCAGATCCTGGGATAAACAGGTCAATACCACCTGCACAGACTCGCCATCCCATGGAGTGAGCAAAATTGAGGACTAATTGTATCCATATTCTTTCTCATTTCCATCAGTAGTTCTTGTATCAGCTGTGCTTGTGGCATGAACAAACGTCAAGAGTGTCAAGGGGATGGTGACAGACTCTTCTCAGTGGTGCCCAGCAACTGGACGAGGAACAATGGCCATGAACTAAAACACAAGTTCCACCTCAACATGAGGAAGAACTTCTTCACAGTGAGCCCTGAACAGGCTGCCCAGGGAGGTCATGGAGTCTCCCTCCCTGGAGACATTCCGAACCCAGCTGGACACATTCCCATATAACCTGCTCTAGGTGACCTTGCCATGGCAGAGGGGTTGGACTGGATAATCTCCAGAGGTCCCTTCAAACCCTGACAAGTCTGTGATCCTGTGAAATGACCTGCAGCGTAGCAACATGACAGGAAAACTGATCAGGCTCCAGAAAAATTTTAGTCTGCGAAAAGTTCAGGTAAAGGAAAGAAATAATTGGGGTTTTTTCCATAAGAAAAATAAAATTAAAGACCAAGATGGTCTTAGCATCATAGAATAATTTGGGTTGGAAGGAACCTTTAAAGCTCATCTAATCCAACCGCTCCTCAATGAGCAGGGACATCTTCAGTAGATCAGGTTGCTCTGAGCCCCATCCAACCTGACCTTGAATGTTTTCTGGGATGGATTTTTTCATAACTGCATTAAAGAAGCTGGCTGTGGTATCTACTATACCTCATTTCTTGGTCTGATCAGAAAAGCACAAAAGATGCTATACTGGTTCCTACACTGTCCAGTTACCCCACCAGAGAGAGAGATGACAAAGCAGTTCATCATCCCTTGCAGGAGAAGGTCCATACAAGATTTCATTAAAAGCATAGGAAAAAAACATATGGAAATAATGAAATAGAAAATATTAAAATAAAAAAAAAATTGAAACCCCTAAAATTAAAATAAGCAACAAGCACAGGATGACTCCACTAACTGTACTGAGCTTTTGAATCACACCAACACTGGCATTGTGCCTCACTGGGGAGGCAGTTTGCCAGGATATTGCCATGGGCAGCTAATAATCACTCACACACAATGGGCACACAATGGGCAACAGAGATTAAATCCAAATATTTGAAGGTTTGCTTTAAAAATATTTTTACCATATTTAAGAAATAAAGCAGTATTTTATTCCTTCACATTGAAACTATTAAGCCAATCTTCAACATTAAACCATTTCTTATTTCCACAAGCCACCACTATATCTGATTCCTCTCCTGGGTGTCCTGCTATAGTGCATGTGCACCTTTGTGCTACGAAGTCAAGGGAATTCCTTTAAGTCACTCAAGTCCTGTGCCAGGTGTTTGTGAGGATTAACCTTGCAAGGACTCAAACAGATTGCAGGTTTCTACAAATTGCTTTCGAATCCGGTTCTTAGACTGGATGATAACTGATATCACTGGGCAGAGTCAAAGAAAAGCCTCTCTCCCATTTTCATTTTTTACTATTTCAGCACTGCTGTTTCCTCTGTCATGCTGGAGCCAAGGGGTTAAGAGATGTGACAGTTATTATGGTGTAACAATGCAGAAAGATTTCTTTTCTTAAGGAAAGCAGGTGGAGGTTGTATTTTCCTAACATCACCATGAACAATTTTGGTGATTTGTTCTGTGCTATCAGTGACTGATAAGGTCATGGAAAATGTGATATAAGACAGAAATTTGGAAAATTTTGTTTTAATGCTGTGGCTGAAAGTCTTCTGTCTAACAGTACACGTTCCCTCTGGATTAAGTAACCTTTGCAAGTTTTCTACAAACTGATTCTGCTGAATAGAAATTGATTAATGAGCTCAGACACTGAAATTGTCACTAGAAAATAGCCATTGAGATTCTAGTCAGCAATCACTAGCCCCAGGGTCAAGGAAGACCATGGACCGACTTAGCTGCAAAGAGAGCAGCCTTCATTTGTCTTCTCACTAACTTCATTTTAGCTGTGCCTGGTGGCATTGGGTGCAGCCAGGAGTCTGCCACCACCTTTTTTGATAAACCCATGTACTGAGGGCTTCTTAGCTAAGCTATAAAAATTCCTTCAAGGATATAATATCACTGGCCTGAACATCCACTGCCTCAAAGCTTGCAAAGCATTTTATACCTCTGCAAAATTAGAGAAAAGTTGGAATCAAATACAGTATCATTCCAGGCATTAGAGGCATCACCTATGACGTTACCTCTGAGGTTTCTGAATAGCATCGTTGCTGGTTTCCTTTGAAAATACATGCCATAGTAGCATCAAACTTACTTAAGAGGGTTCACCTCACTTTCATTTCACTCTGCCTCATACCACTGCCAGCTAACATAATGAGCCATGCTTAAGCCATTTATAAATATCAGACTCCAAAAACTCAGTGTCCATCACCTCTCCCAGCCCCCATCCTTCAGAAGTTTGCATCCACTGGCTTGAGGGAGTGACTTTGCAGTAATAACTACAGAAAATTATGTAAAAGTTGTATCACAAAGAATCATATTTCATAATACAAGCTGGATTTCTAAAAAGATAGAAATTTGTGAATTATTAATGAAACGGTTTGTGTTTTATCCACTAGTTTTAAATTCTGTTTTTCTGGTAGATATTCCATTGGTAAGGAGAGATGTTCTATTTGTGGTGTTAGACTTTTTTTTCTCCTGAGAGGTCTTAATATGTTGATTCAGATTCAAATCTTTTTCTGTCCTTTAAAAACAATACATTTTTTGATGACTCAACAGCCATACAGTTTTAAACATCTAAAAGATCAGTCCTGTGGGTTTTTTTATTCAGATTTTCTATTTTCACTCTCCACTTCCTTGATGATCTCCTTCTTCCCGTTATGTGCTTCTTGGGCAGATACAGTCTCCAGGGGTTTCTTGAGGCAGGAGTAATACAACTGGAAAGTTATTTTACAATGTGAACATTGTTCAATCTCCAAGGTGCACTTCACTCCCTGAGCGAGGCAGATGATGGTCTTACATTTTAAAGTTAGAAGGTTCCCGGCATTCACCTGTCTCTAATGTAAACTGCAGCAAGATATTTAAACTTACCAAGTTTCTCTTTCACACTTGCGAGATGGGTATCAGGAATTTCTTAGGGATATTGTGATGAAGAACTATAGTTTGTGCATGGAATACAGTGCAGCATTCCTGTACACTAAGATTGTTGATATTAGTGCCAGTTCTGAAAGCCCTGTGCCTATGGGCAGCACAGTGACCGAGCAATTGATTCTGTATTTCTATACAAATGCCTATATTTCTAAATCTGTTAAGCATTTTTGAAAACATTGCCCTGCACTGCAAACCAAGGTATCTTTAAAAAACAGCAATAAGTTACATCAAAAATGTCATGTGAAATTAGTTGTATTCAACACATGCTAGCAAAGTTTTGTGGTTTTTCATAACCATCCAGCAAGAGATAGGCAGCTAATTAATGAAGATTATTTTTTACACACAAAGCACTTCAGACGCTAAATTGCTAAGTATTAACAAAGTATATGCACAAATTCAGAATTTATTCCAATGCATATCTCACATTTTTTTCTCTAATACTCTTATTGCAACAACAATTGAGCTATAATGAATTTTAACAGTATCTTGTACCTGTGAGACGCAGCACCGACAGACACACAGGTTTTGCTGCCTAGAAATAGAATATTTCTAGTTATAATGATAGCCAGACAAAAAGCATAGAGGCCTGAGTAGCTGCTTTGGCATTATTTTCATCAGATGTCATAAGGTCCCTGGGTACTTGTACAATCAGTAACACTTCACAGAGCCTTCACTTCTAACAAATAATTAGCTAAAATTGAACCAGAGATTTCTTACATGCATGTCATAGGTTTGATATGAATAATGAGGAAAAAGGTTAACAGCGGGTCATAGACAGTTCCCTATCTTCCAGCTTATTTATTCAGTGAAATGAGAAATTGATCACATTATTTTGTATAGAAGAACCTGATTCATTACAATCAGCTCTGAATTGGCAGTTTTTGCTTTAGGCAATTTCAGAACATTACTTATGCTTAAACAGTTACTGGTAAGGTCATTTTACAACTTGTAATCACCTCTCTGACCCCTTCAAGACCATAGTCACAAAAGCTTAAGCATGTGTGAAAATTGAAAAAAACACACATATGAACAGAAAACTAATGGTTAAACAAGACGAGCTGAATAAACAAACCCACCCAATTGAAGTATGGATGACCACACTCAGGTGTACTAGAAAATATCAGGAACAGAGTATCTCTTGCACATCAAAAATGCACGGGAAGTCATCCTTAATTTGGCAAGACAGCTACTGGAGAGAGAGAATAAATCTGCTACTGCATACACTATTAACCAGTGGAGGGCAAAGAAAAGGAAAGGCAAAGGAGACAACTACAGATAAAGATCTGGAGTTGAAGGTGATACTATGGGACCTGCAGGGACAGAAAAAAACAAATCAGTTCTTTCCCCTCTACTACTCCATCTTCTACTGACCCAAACTCCCTTAGCACCATGAGCTTTTATTCCACAGAGGTTTCTAATAACTTTCCAGAGCGACTCACTACACAGGACAAACCCTCTCAGGTGCTCCATGTCTCTGAGAACACTTTCACCTCTTTCTACACCAGTATCACTCCAGCCAGGTTGTCTTTTCCAGACAGAATGAGGAACTGCAATCCCTTCAGGGCCAGAATCCATTCCTTCCAAATTACAGAGACACGTGGGGTGAAGCTAGGCTGAAACCTGCAGTGTGTGAGACCCAGTGTCACACAGACCTTGCAGAGGTGCGCTCTGGATCAGAAGGCAGAAAGTACAAGCTTCTCGATAAATAACAGAAATCATTTTATTTATTTTTGAAAAACTGAGCCCCTGATTCAGGTTATGCACCCCACTGTGTGTTAGAAGGAAAACGGTGGGGAAACTGAGTTAAGTGTTTGAGAACGAGGGGGAAAAGAAAGCAGGACAGAACTTCACCTCATTTATGATGAAGGGTGTAAATTGCTATAGAATTAACTGCTTAGCATATGACAGTCATTAAAGCAGCCATCAAAGGGCAACAAGTACAAAACAAAGAAACATTGCGTGTATGTTTCAGTTGGAACAACTTCTTAATTATGCCTCTTAGCTCCATTGTCAAGAAAGGCACTGGCGCCACTTCAAAGCATAAGAAAGTGGTGTTTATAAATAATTCTGGTTCATAACTATGATATGTTTAAGGATAAACTACAGTACAAAATATAATCTATAGATAACTTTTTTTAAGCACCTGAGTTCCATATTCTTGGGAAGTTAATGTTCAGATCTGGAAAAGGATTTCATCATCTAAAACGAGATTAACAGGACTTCTTCAGGCTTCTACACCCACTTAAAGGAATTCTTCAAACTCCTTCCTGACCCAATACAGATGTTAGAAGTCTGTAATTGTTTACATGTCCCTTAATAAAGTTTACTAAGTGCTTAATAGTCCGCTTTGCACTTGATGAAAACACCCTTCTCAGCAGCAGAAGGAAGTAGTTTGAGATTATCTAGCAGCTAAAAATGATATGATCAACAAAAAAGCAATTGTCTTATGTTCCCAAGAATCAACACTTCCATCAGTCTGGTAGGGGTTATCAGAACATGTCCGATGTTGTGATCAAGACAAAAGGATTATATCAAGACTCTTATGTCTTAGAGTGAGACATCTCAATTTTTATACAATAAATTAATGAATACACCCTTAAAACCTTCCTTAATCTGAGAGAATCCAAAAATGTTTCTTGTCTTCCAAGGGAATTCACTAATCATGTATCCACAGGCAGTGGATGTACTGAACCAGTGCAGACAAGGAATCCATAATTCACAGAAGTACAGAAAGGATAAAATGACAAACATCATTCTCCAGCCTGGTGACTCCTGAGGGAGAGAAGATCATTCTACTTGTTTGGGATTCAGTGTCTCAGTTTGGTCACAGCTGTAGACAGTTTTCAGATGTTTTATTCAGGGTTGTGGATTTCACTTACGGAACAAGATACCTAAATTTCATGCATAATGGTATTCAGCAATTCGTCTGGATATTTTGACCAAGATTCCTTCATTTCATTGAATAACACACACAAATTTAAAAGGTACCTCCACATCTTGTTCCAGAATGTATGGTTCATTGAAGCTTGTCAGAATTGAACACAAATGCCTAAGAACAACTTTTATAAGTTTTGCCAGAATCTTCTTTGAAGGTGGACTAAACTGTCTTATAACAGTCACACTAATTACTGCTGCTTCCAACAGTTAGGGGAGAGGAAAAGCACGCCTAAAGATGAACAACATGTAATGTGTATGCAATCACAGTTCTGGTGTCTGCTTTAAATAAAGGTATTGCTTAGCCGTGAAAAAGCTATTGGAAACATAGTGGGGAGATACAGTTTACTTCTAAAACTGCCCTAAAAATGGCACCTAGGAGTGGTTTAAAACATGCCTGTAACAATCACGTAACTTAATACTGGTAACGGGGCGGGTGAAAGATTGTAGTATGCCCACTAGGAACTGGATGACACCTGCAGCTTTCTTATCTTCAGGTTGCTTAATTTAATGAGATTTGTTTAACAACCATAGGGAATGTGGTTGAAAAGAACACAGGAAATACCCAGTTTAACAAAAAAAACAGCTAATGAACTTACAGAAATCTGTGTATTTCACTAGTAAACACCACTTCAAATATTTTGGTGAATATATTTTGTCCAGCTTTCTTGGTACATGATAAACCTTTCTGGTCAACTTACCTGAAGTATGTGATTAAAAGGTTAGTAGCAGCAAAACTAAGTATCAGAGACATGTTTCGTACCCTCCATTTCAACAAATCTAACACTTTCTCTTTTTCTCACGTGTATTCCATTTCGTACCAAGTAAAAGATTAGCAAAGGAAGAACTTTCCACATCTTTCCGGTCTCTAATATTGACACCCTCATGCAATCTCATTTAAGACAAAGATTCCTTCCCTTCATTTAGGTCTTGTTATATTTCTAGGTGACTGCTTATGTTCCTTTACACACCACCCACATAGATTTAAACCTTCTATTGTATGAATGTGCAGCAGCTTTAGCTCTGGTCAAAGCTTTTCTTGCAACACACTTTCCACCTCTTCAGAGGGCAGGGTGGGGTAGTCCAGCTGCCATGGACACGTGAGAGCAAAACAGGTCTCTTTTAAGCTCGCCCCTTTTCCAGAGCTTCCACTGTGTCAGCACGCTGGATTTACTATTTATATCTGCTAGGACATACAGTATTTGAAACAACCAGGCATTTTGCAACAATTCTAAAAGCCAGCCACTTTTTCACTCTGGCTAGCACAAAAAATATGTCTGTCTAAACAAAACGGCACATACAAACACAGCCCCTTCCCAGCCTCAGAATCTCACTGCTGCTCTTGCTTCTGTGCCACCGGCTGTAACAGAAGGCTAAGGAGGGAAGACACTCCTGCTGGGACAACTCACTACACCTCTGCAAGGTCTTTCAGTCCTGCTCCTACTTAGACTCAATAGTTTTGAGGATTTGGCAAAGCATTAAGACCTGAGATCTCTTTTTTTTTTTCCTGTTGGAAACTTTCCGGTTAGACAAGTCACGTTTCCCTATTGTGAAGTCGAAGAAAACATTGTTCTGAGATGCTCCTGCAAGAACAAGAGCTTTCAAAATGCAGCATTAATAGTTTTTGTTTGGCATAGGAGCAGCCCTGCAAAACGTCGCTGACATATTGAGCACAAGTTACGCATTCAGACGGTGAAAGCTGACATCATCTAAAGAGTCATCACAAAGACGTAATTCATATTAGCCTGGTGGAAAACAAAAGCATTTTTCCCCTTCAGAAACATCATCTCTTACCAATAGTGGTCTTGGGCCCCAAAGTGAATAAAAAATTTAATTATAACAAAATATGAATGTCAACAAGTCACCAGCTAAAGTATCATTTCTCTGAATAATAATCTCTCCCCTTGCATTTTCAGCCAAATATGGCCTTGCAAAAGTTGCAAAATTTTGTGGAGTAAGGAGTTCCACATTCTATTTACAGCTTCCAGGACAAATTCATCAGGGAGATAAAATTATGAAAGGGAAAAGTGAGTATTCTATCTACTTAAATCTAAAATTAAGTGATGTCATATAAATCAATTTTGTGAAAGTATTTTAAAGGATTTCCGCTCAAACTCAGAGTGAAGACCCATTTTCAAGCTTCGAAAATCACAGAAAACATAGTGGTGATTTTTTCAGGCTAAGTGTAGACAGACTATCCCATGATAAATTTTACATCCAGCTACAAACCTCAGAGGCCTAAAAAACCAGTTAACATCTTATTTCTGCAACAACAGTATTATATTCTTTCTTCAAAGTTTCCTAAATCCCTATAATAAATGGAAGATATTTCATTTTAGACACTAGCAGATTCCATAATGAGTTAAGCCTCTTTACAGTTTATTTTAATAAAGCACAGCTTTCTAAATATACAGAGGCTATAAAACTTGCAGGTTGGAGCAATAATATGTTTAGTAGCCTTGCTTTATAAAGTGGAAATGTTTGCATGTCTCAAATTACGAGCAATTTAAAGTAGGAAGTAAGCAAACTAGCTCTTGTGTTATGAAGCTTGACATTGTTAAGCCTTAAGAGAACACATATTTCAAAGTCATACAGACTGAAATATGCTCTGTAAGCTTGGCAAGAGGACCAATGCCATAATGATGTACTGCACAAAAATCACCACAATTTCTATTTCTGTGTGAAGTAGCCTTGTTGTAAACTTTAAAATTTTACTGCTGGTCTTATTTTTAAAATTAATTCATTTTTAATTTTCTTATGAAAAAATCAGTGCATAGCATTCCTTTGAACATCAACTAAGAAAAGTAATAACTGTAACCTATAAGCAGTAAAAAAATGTACCAGCCTTTAAATGAATAGAATTAGAAATATCACTTGATAACAAATAGTTCAAAAATATTAAATTAAATTACTGTTCTTTCCCCCGGCACTAACATAAATGTGGACACTTATTTCTCCTCCATGAATTTGGTATTAATTCTGCATTGACACCTGTGCCTTTTTTGTTAATAAATAGCAGAATTAAATTCAATGATACTACTTACAAAGCTAAATGTAATAATTGCTACTTCTTCATGCAATTGTAGTTAGAATTCAATTAATATTATATTATTGTACATGTGAAATACAACAAAATGTTAATAATTGACTAGAAACATAACAAAAATTGTAAAAATCTCAGCCTAAGCAGCTTCTGATTGGTCTGTCAAATCAGTCTGGAATATCATGATTTTCCAAATCTATCCCTACTTTATTTCAGAATATAAATGATTTGGAGATGTACCCACCTGGACTTGCAAAGAATTATTCTCAAAGAAGGCTACAGTGTGAAATATGTACACAAGCCCACAAACAGAGTTGTTACATGCATAAATATTTAGAAAAAGAAACGTCATTCATCAGTTCAGCTAATTACCTGACTGCAAAGAAGGTAACTACAGGCAAATCAACAGTGTAAACACGTATGTAAAGTTTTTCAGAAAACAGGTAACTCTTAACTGAGAATCTTTGCTTGTTTTGTGTCCAGTACAATGTAAAAGTAGATGTCATTTTTTATTATGATTCTAAAAATCTTCCCTTTAAAAGTAGTTTCAGTTCGTAGATATAAACATTGTGATGGCATATATGCAAAACCTGATTGCAAATTCACCCCGTTTTTAAATTTCAGTCATTTCATTCATTTTTGAATGTGAGTTGCATTTAATGAACTTTCTTATTTTTCCTTTGTTCCTTTAGTACTCATGTAGAGGAAGCTCACTGGCTGATGTTAGACATTTTTATCACACAGCGTGCTGAATCTTATACATAAAATGTTGTTGGGGCCTTATAAAAATAAAGATTCTTGATGAATTGTCACCATAGAATGGAGTTACTATTTCTATCCATTGGCACTAAACTACAGTTAAGGGGAAAAAAAGGCAGGAGGAGGTGTTCATGAAAATCTCTTCCTCAAGTATTTCAGAAAAGGGTATCTTCTCCAAAGCCCTTTTATTTTGATATACACTGTATGCCTGTGAGCACAAATGTTACATGGCACATATCTATTGCTGAGAGTTCATGAAGCAATATGCAAGAGATCATCGAGTAACAGGCAAGGATGACACCGTAAGTTCTCTGGATGAGACATTCCACACTGACTGGACCCTAAACCACAGTGGTGCTTCTGAAAATCCCCGTCTGTGTGCCTGAACGTGACAAATGCCAGAACATTTTGAAGGCCCTGACACGTAGCCAGCACTGCTTATGTAATTCAGCTTGAGGTGCTACTTGAAAGACTGCTAGCACAATATTATTGCCAGTAAGAGAAATTAATGTGTATTAAAAATATCTGAAGGTTTTGTATGATGCTCTGAGAAACTTGGGGTGCTTTGATGAAGGACTAAAGCTGTCGAATACAGAGAATCAGGGAGGTGCCCTTCCCTGCTCTGAAGATGTAAGGGCACTGCAGCGCAGAGTGCCCAGGGAGCGACCTGCTCTGCCAGGGGGTCAGACCAGCTTCTGCACTGCTCTGGGCTCTTAGAGAACACAGCTGTTAAGTGACTACAAAATTCCTATACTACACCATGATTCACAATGCAGGTTTTCTCACTGATGTGTAGAAGTTTACGGCAGCCTTCACAAATGAGGTTTTATTAGCTGAGTTTAGAACACAGAAAACAAAAACTTGCTTAATGAGTTCAAATAAGCTGGTGTGGGAGCAGACACATAGCACAGGACTTTGAGTTCCCACACCTTTGCTTGTATGCCAGAAGACTCAACCTTACCTTTCTAACAATTAGAAAGTGATAGGAGCAGCAAATCAGTCTTTGTTCAACCAAAGAACTCTTTTTTTGTGCAAAATTAGATTTCTCCGGACACTATCTCTTCAGGCATACATGATGTATGCAGTTTGCCTTTTTTCTAAAAAACAAGAAACATTAGTCAATTCAGCAGAAAGAGGGTTTGTGGATTTCTCTGGGCTCATATCATCACAAAAGGAATTGACTAGTTTGATCCAGACCATATGCGGGTGATGACAGGTCCATCCTCCTGATTCTGATATAATAAAGCAGCCTCAATTGGCTATAAAATAAAAACTGCATCTTAATGGTCTAGGTTTTTAATTTGTTTGTTTGGGGGTTTTTTGTTGGTTGGGAGTTTTTTTGTTTTGTTTGCTTTTTTGTTAGGTTTGTTGGGGGGTTTTTTTGTAAGTCATGTGCATTGAGCATCAGAATGCTTTGTCAGATAATGCTTTCAGTTGATGCTTTTGGAGACTTGAATGCATGTAGCTCCTGACAATGATTATATGCACGTGTTCCATATAATTCCAAAAGCACACCCATTATGAAAGATTAGTACAGTTGTGCTTATGATGTATTTAGGTCGTCTGTTACTGAATATTTCTACTGTCAGTACAACAAAAGTGTGATGATCACAGTTAAAGCTTAACAAAGAAAATGCTGTCAGGCAATTAGTAAGCTGAAGTCAGCAGTACTAAAGTGAAATATATCATGTTTGGAATAGCACAGTGGTTTGCTTGTGATAAATGTTGAAATAGGTCCTCATACTCAGAACATATCCTAGCCTTGAAAACAGTTTAGCATCTAAAACAAACAAACAAACAAATCAAAACAAAAACAACTCCACAAAAAAATCCCCCAGCTTTAGCTCCTTATTACATTTCTTACTTTTCCTTACAAAACTCTCTCAGCCACTGGACATACAGGAAGGCTTTTATTCGTTATAGCACTTCTGCCTGTGATGAAGATGGTAACAGCACACCTATGGAGAAGACTGCACTACAAACACATATAACTGCTTAAAAAAAGAAGAGTCCATCAAATGAATAATCTCAAAAACTGCAGAAATTTTAGAAAAAAATCACATTAATCTTATACTTAAAAGTAGTTAGCATGCAGCCCTAAGAACTGAGGTTTCCCTTTACTGTTGAGACCACACCTTGAACTTCGGGGAACTAAATTCTGAGTCCGTTAACTCTTGCATGCTGAAATACTAATGTACAATACAAAATGAAAGAAATTCAGCAAAGAAAAGATTTTGGCAGGATTGCTAAAAGCATCAGTACCAAATGCTTGGCAAGTTACCAACTATGGAAGGTACAACTGTTTTCATTGACATGACTAGTACAGACCAAAAAAAAAAAAAAAAGTAGTAAAAATTGCTTGGTTAATCAAACTTCCTCTCAACAATATTTGTCATTGCAAGTGTTAGAGAGATTATTGGAAAGAATGAAAACTGGGAAGGGCAAGAAAAAGAAATGATAACTTCTGAAACTCTCTGTTTAGAAGAGCCTTCTCCTAGCTGCCTGTGTGGATTGACACCTTCCGACAGGCTTGCAGTGAGCAACCGGTGACCGTGACCAAGAAGAAACAATAAGTAAGGCACACCCTATAAACCCTAAACCACACACAACCACTCTGTAACTGTTACAATAAGCTGGCAAGTGTTCTCTGATAGTCTTTGGTATTGTTTAGTGCACTTTGTGCCTGTCATGGAATCCATAAGTAAAAAATTCCCTGGCACTCGGCATATGCTGCAGATAGTTCAGCAGTGACAAACCCGCACACAGTTGTACGTATCTGGCCCAAAGCTTTTCAAGACTTTATTTTCAGGACAGGCAGCCATCAGTCAGATGCCCTGGGAAGTCCACCATTATTGTTCCACAGGAAGGGAAGAAGCTGTGCTCCAGCAGCTCTCTTGCAAAAAATTCTACGTCCTCACCAACTGTAAACTCTTTTACAGAGGCACTGAGTGTGTCTGTGACACACTCATTTAATGCCATATAACTGACCTTCCACATTCATGACTTTCAGGTACTATGCAGGCAGGTAGAACCAAACTGCTTAGGTATATATAGCTCCATTCAAATTTACAGAAAATCATCTTAGAATCTATTTAATGGCAGATGAAGTAGCATGAGAGAATGACTGTGAACACTTGACACTGAATTGTAATTCATCATTTGTCTTTACTGACATATATGTCCTTCACTATGGTGGTCAACAGTGTCTCAAAAAGTTCTGAAAATCATTTTTTTCTGAAGAAATAATAATTCAGTTTTCTGTGAAGTTCTGCTTCTTGTCCCTTTAATTCTACACTTCCACTTAGTTCTAATGGAAAAATTTTTCAAAGGAAAAGACATTTCTCAGGCAACTAGATAGTCCTCTGCTGCCTTTGTCTGTAGCCTTCAACCAGCTTTCTCTTCCACTATAACACATGCCAAGATGCACACTGTGTTCTACCTGTACAGCAAATACAGTGCCCTTGGAGAGCAAGAACTCCATCCTTAAAATTAAAACTTAAAAATTAGAGGAATCACTTCCTGAACCAGTCAGTAACTTTCTGTCAACTATCAGAGGAGAGGAAAGCAATCCAACACTCAACCTATTCCAAAAGGCAGAAATTATCACTGAGAGCAGAACTTAAAAGATACTTGTGATGTTCCAGATGCAGAGACCTCACTATGGTTTTGGATATATTTGTATCTCTGATCCATCTCTCTGATGCAGGTTACACTTTCTTAATCTGTTCCCTCCCCATCCCTCAGTAATGAAGCTGTATCTTACATTCTGCCCTGTTCCAGACACAGCTGCACAAGCTCCCTCCCCTTCTATCTCCTTATACACAACGAGGACATTACGTTTCTCTTTAATACATTTTAATTGCTCTTAATGACATTTAGCTGAAAAGAAGGAAAAAATATTCATCGACTCTCAGAGATGTAACAACTGTAAGTGTTGTGCAAAGCATACCTCAGTAATTCTGCAGGAATCAGGGCTATTGATAGGATTGAGAGTATAGAGAGGCACCTGAACAGCTGCCTCTTCATTCTACTTACTTTCCTGATGCGGTCCCTGCTCCAGCTTTTAATTGTGTGCTAAGGGATATGAGGATGGAACAGAGTTTCTTCGACAATCTGAGCTGTTTTCTCAGGACACCAGCCAACACTGACAGTATACTATTTTTCAGGGTGAATTATTTTGATAGGCAGAACTACAGTGACATCAGGAAAACAGCAGCCACAACATTAGTAATGGTAGCATTTTTCTCTCACTCAGACTTATATGGTGGCCTGAAGAACTGGCATTCACTGGTAAGAAACACACTGGAAGCACACAGGATCAATCCAAGTAGGTTACTGTCTTCTTGCTGTTTGTTTGGGTATTTTTTCCTTATTCTCTGTTTCTGTGATCTTCCATTTTGAGTGTGTTGAACTACCAGGAAAGAACACCTACAAAGAAACCTACAAAGCCAGGCATACAAACTGTTAAAAGAAGAGTCAAATGAAGAGCCAGGACCTGAGAGGAGGCTGCAGCCATCTGTGGGAGCCCTATTCAGCAACAGTTTTCAAATCCACTGTCACCAGGATTCACCAGTTTGCAGCCTCAGTTGTGTCCCTTCCTTCACTTTCTCTTTTTCATTTACACGAATAACTCAATCCCTTTTCTCAGGGACAGCACATCTCAAATTTGTTTATACTACTTTGAGTAGCTTCTTCCTGGTGTCCCAGGGACTACAGGGAAGGCAGAGTTACATCTTTACGCTTTATCCGAGCTGTGTGTGCCTTTGAAATCGGTGTTAGCAGCAGAAGTAGAAAGTGAGATTTTAGGACTTAATTTCACTATCATATACAAACATACAGGTCCATCTGACAACCTCGGAGGGATTTTTGACTTTCTGCCCTGATAATACCCTGCATACCATGACAGGAGAAAGTGAGGTGTTGAACGTCCACAGTAGACAGAAAAACCCTGAGTTTCCACACCTTCATTTCTGCTACTGCTGTTATTATTATTATTATGTACTCACTCATCCAGTAAGATATTCCCTTACCAGGTTTATGATGATGTAACAGCAGTGTCTTTGACTGAGTTAATGATTTACACTAGCATAAGAGAAGAGTCAGGCCTAATAAATATCTACAAGATGAGAATAAAGACCAATTAGTGCTTGCATAGGAACTGTTTGCACTAAAATTAATTCCATCTGCAGTAAATCTAAACAGCAGACAGAAATGTCAGGAGAAAACCAAGGATATTTTATTTTGTTTTTCTCTTCCCATTTAGTTTATTTTAAGGATATATGTTTTATCAAGCAATGCTATTTGTTAAAATTGTCATTAAATGTAAATGGATTAAGCCCAATTCTGGCAGACAATATGTGCCATTGAAGAGCCCTAAGGTATGAAAGCATCTTTCCTGAGTCTACAGATTTCTGCACAGCAAGGGTTCTTCAATGGTTTCTCAGCATTTATACATGTCATCTCACATCACAGACTCGGCTATTACAAAGAGACAGTGGTACCTTCCACACAGAGGTCATAGGCCACTGTTATTGACATATGCCTTTAATCCTTTGGATGCTTCAAAAGATGAAGATTAGCAGCAATCCTCAGAACTTGCACCCAGGAGATAGCTATTTGTCAAAAAGTTGATATTATTGATGCTTACAAAAGAAAGAGAGTATGTAATTTATCTAATAAAAGTCAGGGCTTGTTTGCCTAGACTCGGGAGTTTTGACAGTTCCCTTGCTGAATTGTTTGATGTTGAGTTTCATATAATAAATGCAAATTTTTCATCAGCTCTGCATCTTCTTAGGAGCAACTGGTATTATTGTGGATTTTCTTCCTTGGTTTTCTCCGGTTTTTCCTCTTAAAGTCTTTGTTTCCTTTAGAATTCATTATAAATGACATAATTATATGCCTTTTTCTCCCTTGATTGAGAACATTTCTTACAGATGATGATTTACCACTTGGAAATTACAAATAGCATGAATAGATACAATTATTATATTGCAGAATTTCCTTTAAACTCCAGAAATGTGGTTTAGCTGAACTGTTCATAAATTATAAGCAGGCAGGTCACATTATTTCCTCTAATCTTCATTTGACCCTTGATGCAAATTAAAGTGTGTCCTCAAACTGGATTAGCAGGTTTCCTCTGGAATGTTGAATACAGTTAAGACTGGGATGAGCAGAAATGGACATGAAATTACCACTAAAAGAAACTACACAAAATAAGTACTTTCATGAGGATACTTTCAGGCAATCACCCTGTTTCAGTAAGACAGTGTTCCAGCTGAGTTTAACTGAGATAGAGTCAGACCAAAACCCATTGAATCTACTGAAAACCTTCCCATTAATTTTGACTTGACTTTGGCCCAATTTTAAGGAGAAGTTGCATTAACAACTCCTTCAATTTTTGAGTCCCAGCTTCCATAGAGAGAAAGAACAATGGTTATAAGTGTACAATGGTTAAAAGTGTAAACCATGATTGTACGGGCTTAGCAGTGTTTTTACAGGATTATCATAAGATTTATGTATGGAGTGCTCGGATGTGTCTTGTAGGTGATTCTCTACAGTTTATGAAGATGAACCAAAAATAACACTTTCATTTGTCATACATAAATAGTATTTCTCTTTTGTTGTTTCTGTTCCTATGGAACTGCCAGAATGCAAATCTTCTGCGCTTTATAAACACGTTTAAAGTAAAAGGGAAATTATTTGACAACGGTGTTGATTAGTTAATGAAACAAAAGGCCAGGAACCCTTTAACACATAAGATTGCACATGTCCTTTAGTGTGTCAGTCACTGCTGGTACACATACACACTAAGGGCTGCAGCAGGCTCTGTTACAGAAAGTGTGGCCTGAAGCCCACCGAAATCAATCTCAACATGCAATGACTTCAGTAGAGTCCTGTGTGCACGGCTTTGCAACAGATGGCTGTTACCAGCCAGTTCTGAGGATGTGAAACAGGCTCATCCTCTCCACCAACAGGAGGGCCAGAGCATCCATTAATGGAGTGAGGAGAGGAGGTGAGAGAGCCAGGGGAATTAAAGATCAAAGAGCAGCAATTAGGCAGTGTTAATGAGGAGTACTCTCAAAAGGTTTCCACTTCTGCAAAAAGCCTTCAGTTTGTTTTATAAACAGAACTCTGTGTAATGCAGAGCCACCTATCCATAATCCAGATTGTTTTCGGGCTCCAGTCTTTGCCAGAGGGTTATGTTAGGGCTGCTAACATGTGAAGCATGCTCTGGGTGAAATCAAAGTAAAAACTCATATTCATTTTAGTTTGAGCAGGGCTAGGCCAGTGCTTAGGACTTCTTAATATCCTATTCATAATGTCTAATATGAAGTCCCACTTCTTTCATTAGATATTTGCAATTAAAAAAAAAAAAGGCACCACAAAAGAATCCACATCATGATATTTTTCTAAGCTGTTTTAAAAAAATTGTCATTTCTTACATTGTCTTCAATCTTCAAATAAAATAATAAATATATAAGTAAAACTCAAATCCTACATCTCAATTAAATCTGATCCCATTACTTGCTACTCCAGGATTTGATCCTGGAAGTGATGCACAACAGCAAACTTTACTCACATAGAAGCCCTTGCAGTTTATCTAAACAAATACTGCAAAAAGCCCCAGTCACTTCTACTTCGTCCCTTCTCCTGGTCATATATTGCTATCCCTTTGCTTCTTCCAGCACTGGCATTTATCTGATCATGTGGATCAACTCACAAAAAATAAACCCTTTAGGATGCAACAAATATATTTGAACATGACGCAGACATAATTCAGGTGTATATCAAATGTATCAAGAGAAGCGCTCACTCTGTGGAGATGTATTGCTCCATAAAAAGAAATAACCCCCCCGAGCCATAGTCTGATTACAATAAGAATGTAAACCCAAGATGTAAGTTCCTACAGTTTAGCACCAACCTAAGCCAAATAATCCCAAAGAGTTTAAGAAACAGCTTCACGTCGAGTTGAAGTAATTTATCGGCTTCTTCTGAGAGTAAGTCCTCTCCCTCCATATGCCTTCTCTTATTGTCACTCATCTGAATTTTCTGAGTCAGTACAACTTGTGAGTCCTCAGAAAACTATAACCTCCTCTAGGTGGGGAATTGCTTTTGCCAGGTTGATGAATCAAATCACTTCAAATAAGCAGCAGGGAGGTGTGGCAGAAGTCCCAGCAGAGGGACAGATAAGGACCACCTTTCTTCTGCTGTGATGAATTTGTAGACCTGTTCATTAGGTTTAGTGCAACTTAACCACTTGGCCAAAATAAAAATACTATATGCCAAGAAACTAGAATGTGGGAGGAGACTCGTTATCAACAGTGTTGTCCCAGTGGCCTAATTAACTGAGTCACTGTAAGGAACACAGTGTCCAGGCAAAGCTGGGAATTATGTCCAAATACTTGATGACAACCAAACTGTTCCCTCCTGACATGTCCCTTGTACCAGGAGGGACAGTCTCCTGGCAAATGAAATGTCCCAAGAAATGTAAGTGATGATCCAAAAGGTAAAACTATGTCAACAGCTGTACAGCCCAGTGACAAAGATCACCCGACTAGGTAACCCCATCACACCTGAGGAACAGCATTTATTGACAGAGAGAGTAAAAATTAGAAAGAAAAAAAAAAATCATAAAAATCATTCCAGTTGTGGTTGGAAAAATCACAACTGTTCTAAATGTGAAACCTCTGATGTTCATGGGTGTTTTCTTGGTAACAGACTTTCCTTATATTGCTTATATTTTAATTGGAAAACAAAAATAAGATATGCTGTTTACTAAAGAAATGAGAAAAGTAATGAAATCTGCACATAAGAGAAACAATTTTTTGTCTGGATGAACAATACTGGTCCCATTATTTTCTTGTGTACTCCTGAAAGTCTGCTTTCTGAGCCCTATGTCCAGACTAGAAGGGATCTTTATGCTTAAACCATCAGGGGTCTGCTGGTGCCTTTGACTTCTACAAGTTGCATCAATGCTAATGGCTGTTTGGTCCTCTGATATAAGAAATCCCTAATGACTTCAGAAGATCAAACACAAAATTAAATCAACACTTTTATCTGAAGTTTTGGCCATTACTTTCCTTTTTTTTCTCTAAAATTATACACTAGCAATACATCTTGTTTTTAATACAGATATCCTGCAGAGTTCAAAGTAATTTTTCAATCATAATTCTTTTTAATTTACCAAAACATATTTTTGAAAACCTCTCTTAAAAAGTATCTTTTAAAATTCAAAATAATTTACAATATGAACCAAACAGTTGAAAATCTGGAGGAGGAATAAATATTCTATTATGAACCTGTAAAATGGAAACAACTACAAAAGTTTAAAATGTTTCACAAAATCATTTTCATGTTTTTCAACCAGCTCTAGTTACACACTTATTACAGTAAAGCAGCTTTTAAAAAGCAGCTGTGTTTTCCACCAAGGGGTGACAGCATTTCATTGTGGGGATAATGTGTGTAAATGATCCCTTTATTATATAGGGTCTGATCTTGTATTCCTTGTGCATCCTAAGTTCACACTGGAACCAACTATGTGTTAACAATAGTAGCCCAGACAAATTCTAATGGGATAATTGTGGCATTATTACTACCTAAATTTCCCTTGTTTCATTTGCATCCAGCATTTTACTTTCTGCTATTGAGCCAAAGTCTGCAATAGGAGTTTTTCCATATGAAGTTGCACAATTTTGTTCTGACTTGCTAAGATTTTCTGGACCCTGGTACATTTTCCTGCTGAGGGAACTGTCTTTCCAATAGCAGAGAAACTTTCTCCCTTACATCTTGCAGGATCTGGCAACCGTTCAAAAGCAAGCTAACACTATCCAAGATAGATCAGAAAATAAACAAATGTCCTCAAATGGAAACACAGGAAGCCATTCAGGTTCTGGACTACTGTCACCCAACCTGGAATTTAGCTGGGATACCTGATCAGCCTAATTGCTCTCACAGAGATTGCTTGTCAAAGGCTCTTCTACTGCCTCAGTGGTCAATGGACATTTTGCATGGACAGAGAAGCATAAACTCCAGTGTACAGTCTTATAAAGGGCAAAGTAATTGCTGCAAACATTTTTATTAACAGTTTCCAAAAATATCATTTCCTACCTCAATGGTAATCTTAAAACCTTTAGGCCAAAGATAAAACATTCATTCATCATTAGGGCCTGCATACTCTCAGTTTAAGGACGTCTTGCAATGAAAACATGAAATTATTTCAAATTAACAACCAGAAAAAGTCAGGGGTTTGTGAGGGAAGGCAGATACTAACACAAATTTTAAAGACCAGAATTACCATACTTCTTGGTGAAGAGTAAGTTAAACACATGGGGAAAAAAAAAAAAAAAGCCCAAATTATTACTTACAGAATCAATAATATAAAACATATCTCCATTACTCTCTGATTTAATTGAAACTACATTTCTTTAATCCTTGCCAGAAAAACAGAAGAATATGGCTACAGAATTCATGCACCCACTTTTTATCTGCATGACCTGCTTCAAGAGCTAAGCCAAGTTTCATTAAAAATTATTGGTCTCATAACTTTTTCTTTTTTTTTTTCTAAAAGACTCCCATATGGCACCAATATCAAGATAAAATTGCGGCCGTGCGAAGTTTTTCCCACTCTTAATTTTTAAAAAAAAACTTATAAAGCGACTACGGCAAAGTCAAAAACTGTCAAGAACGATAAGATCTCACTTGGTAAAAGTCTCATGGGCAGTCGTGTTAGTTTTGAAATAGGGTATTTTTATCTGAAAGATGACACACAAGATGTTCTCATGTCCTGTGCACGGCACAGGACTACAGCAGCTCAGTGGAATACTTTCCACTTCTTCCTGGGTGCTTTGCTAACACATATTGTGGTATTAAGGAATTCTTTTGTATTACTGTGGCATCTGCTAAAAATGTCAGATGTGATCACAGGCCTTGCAAAACAAGTATTTTAACAACCAAAACCTTATGATAGGTTATATTTCAGTGACTTGGAAACAACACTGCATTATCTGAGAAAACAGCACAGATGTTGCTTAATAAACTGCTCAGTTTATGCATTGTATTAACCTCATGAAACATTTATGCAAATCTTGCATTAACAAAAGGTAAAAGAATCATTATAGGTTATGAAGAAAACAATGTGACAACCTTTGTTTTTACTTCCATGTTTTATGGGGGCATTTTAACTCTTAGGGGTTTCTGTTTAGGAAGACACAAGGGCATTATAGATTTTCATCTATTTTGTTTTCAGTTCTGCTATCATTCCTTCCAGCTGATTTCACATTTTATAATGCTAATAGTGGGTGTATGGTTTTGAGTTTCTCTACTGTCAGCTGGTCAGTAGGTCTGGGGGATATATTTAATGGAATCTGACAGCTGATGGAACTGATCTCATTGAAAGGGGATTTGATATGTGGGATGAATGTGGTGACCCTCAATTCGACATATTAATGACCATTATTATTCAAACTCTTGCAGCCAATATAACTCTTTTTCTTGGACACAGCAGTACATGTGTATAAAAGAAATGACTTATGGATGAGTTAGTCCATATACTAGTTTGAGTGTCATTTAGATAGCATGTCAAAACAGATTAGCTATTTTACCCTGAGATAAAATTAAAGGAAAAGCCTTTGTACTCTGTACACTTGTAAACAAAGCAATGATAAAAATGGGTAGTTTCACTGGACTGAGTCAGAAATCCAGCAAATACACATACCCTTCAACTGTGGGAAAAAGCATACTTCTCTCTGGGCAATATAAAATAAAACTCCGCAGTCAGATCCTGTGGCTGCAACCAACAGGCCCTCCTCTGCTATAGGTCACCCAAATAAGTTATAGGCACTCTGTGCTTTTAGAAGGAGAGATGCATCAGCCTTACTTTACACAAACCAGAATTTATGTAACTGTACTGGTGGAACTTAACATTCTGCGCTGGTCTGTGACAAAATATTTATTGTTTCGCTTACTCTCTGTTTGAAGAACAGGAGAAATTTGGCCCAGTCAAAGCTGTGCATGATGGAACAAATAATGCTATATTCAAAGAAATCCTTAGATTCCTGTCATCTTTTGGCAGAAAGGAAGATGGTCACAGATGCTTTAACAGATGTGTAAAGGACACAAGAGAAAATCTTGATATGTGAGCAAGAATCACAAGGAACCATTTGACTTTAAATTATGAGGTGCTGCTACTTTTTCAGGTCACAAATATAAAATCTATTATTGATCTTGAGCATTGCCTTCTATTTTAAATGTCTTTTAAAGCCAAGGGCACTCTAATGCCATTTAATCAATAAGTGCTTTCACATTTTTGAAGCAAATACGCAATTTGTTTACAGATTTTAAAGGCTACTAATGTACATTGCCTTTTCTTTTCTACCATGTTTGAGAGGAGGTGATGTTCTCTAGTATTTAGCTTAGGGTGCCTGCTGTGCTAGGCAGGACATTCAAAACCTTTGCAGCCTGTCTTATGGCCCTGGTGGTGCAGGAATAATAAAAGCACGTTGCATTTCTCTCCTTTCCTGCTTTAACAAGCTCTCCAAAGGGAGAGAAAGCTTTGAAAGGAACCAGATAAAATGAAGGCACCAGCAAAATAATGCACTGAGACACTTGACCTACACATGTAAGTATTGCAGCATATGAGGAATGCATCAATAACTTTTAAGTTATTAAGGAAACCATCTGAGAAAGAGGATGTAATTAGATCATAGCAGTGGGGTTCACATTTGGTTTCCATATTTTTGAGGATTCGGTCAACATTTAGAATATCTCAATTAATGTATGGTTTGAAAGGCTTAACCATATGATGACACTCAATTACTCATTTATCTAGCCAAATATGTTAAAATTACTTGAAAAGTCAGTTCTTTAATCTTTTATGAATTGCCTTTATCCAAACACTGTCACTGCATGGGCAAGGGCGCAGTGTATCGTGATCAGCTTACGTTTTCTTGTTCATCCTCTATTGATGGAAATTCTAGCTAGGATTGTTGCTCAAATTTAATATCTCCACTTTCAAGACAAAATGCAAATTGAAATAAAGGCACACTTAGAAACTCACAAGGAACACGAACACATAAACACAATCAAGCTAATGTTAATAAGAGGAAGAGCTTATTGTGCTAGTTTTGTTGGAGAATTTAGACCTTTAGGACTCTAATGCACTCAAATTTCATATACCTCCTGCAGAGTCCTCTCACTGTCCACAAGCTAAGCTGACATTATGAGTACTCTGATCTTTATCATTATGTCTTGCTCTGGAAAGAATACCTCACTTCAAGATCTATGCATCTGCAATCGGTTCTCTGCAGAAAATGAAAAAAAAAGGATACCCTATCTTTGAATCCTCAAACTTGTTCATAGCCCTGTTTCCAATATGGATTATTAGTTCTGGCCAATAACAACCAGTGTCCCAGAGTCAGCACTTCATTTCTGATCTTTCCATTGTTCCTAGAAGAATACAAGAACTATTCATCTGACCACTGGAAGCCACTTATAACTGCATATATTTACATAAGTACATCCCTATATTACATACATAGAAACAGAACAAAAAATGCATAAAATACATTAATTTCTTTCTTATAATGCTAATAGGACATAAGTTCTCTGCACATCTACTATTACACAGAGACATCTAGACCGGAAATCAGTTATCATCCCACTTTATTTTAAGGGAAACTAATATAAAATACAACAGATGAAACAGAAAGAACAATTTTTTAGCTGTTTGTGTTCTACTTCATGTAAAATGAATATAACACTCTGCAGACTTTAGGACCCTGAATGCTATATAATCCCACATATTGGCTTGCTGAACCTGAGCCACAGCTGTTCTGATAACAGACCCTTTGAAATTGCTACAACTTTGGATAAAAGCAATGTTTGCGGTAATGATGTTACACGGACGGTAGATTAACCATTGCTACACATATTTCTCAAGGTTTTTTGTGTTGCTGTTAAATGAGTGTGTAATACTCTGAACACCTGAAACTTCCCTCCTCTGCACATTGTCAGAATGGTCAAATGAAACGGGTGAATCCTACCACCTATTAGAAAGGATGGGATTTTACATGCCTTAAACATGGTCATATTTATTATCAAATCCTGTGAGAAAATCTGGATCAACGTCCCTTTTACCAATATTACACGTAAGAAGAAAAGCTCTGCAAGCCACCATAATAACTGACAAAGCAAAACAGGGTTCACAGTATATCATTTATCAATTTGGATAGGATCATAATGTATTAAACATTAAAAATTGCTGAGCAAAAATAAATCCAACTGTATGAATTTTATTAGAAATTTAGGTATCTTAAGAGAGAAGATTCAGGTAAAATAAAAATAAGTATTCTTTTAATCCAAACCACATTTGTTTAATCAAAAAATGAAAAATATTGGAGCTCATTTATGTGCAGCTTAATGTCAAATTTATTTGTACTACAAATGAAATCTTCCCATTGCTCTAGTCAGTGATCTCAGTATAAATTTTGTGGTGTACAACTAAGTCATTCCGTCTTTCCATGACTTCCATAGGTCTAACCTAACTCCACTTTCGCAAAAGAAAGGAAGATCATGGCACTTGCCTCTTTTTCAAATTAGTTTAACATGTTTTCTCAGTTCCTGGCTGGGGACTGACTCCACGTTTGTGTGAGAAGGTGACATCCAGCAACAAACAGCTGGATTTTCTCTCCGCCTCTGGAATGGTCAGGCTTAATGAGCACAGCAAGGCTGTTGTACTAATTTACCTCTCCATCCTTCTTAAAGTAGTTAATCATTCCTTCTTCACTATTCAGTCTTCAATTTTTGTAGAGAGAACTTTTCATAGCAACCTTTAAGTTCAAATAAATTCAGCCAAACTGAGAAGCTCAGCCAGAGACAAACAAAATTCCACCTACTTTGTGTCAAGTACTTCCTATTGTTTGACTCCAGGCCTTCACAGGCATCAAGCCAATAAAACATTAACACTAGATACACCATGGCTTAGATTTAGGCCATCTGAACATCTCTCAAAATATCTGCTATAATTTATTCATATTTTGTAGCTTATTAGTTAATTTCTCATCCTTGAGCAAGGATTTAAAAAACCAATAAAAATAGAAACATTATTAGTCGCTTCTGACTGTTACAGAATTGCCAAGGCAAAACTATCCAGGACTGAGACAATTAATTAATATTCCTGTTGCTCCATCTGAGATGCCATACATTGATCAAATTCTAAGTTATGAAGAAAATTATATTCTTATTTAAATCAAAGCTGCAGGGTTGTATTCAGCAGCACCAGACACTGAACTGGACATTGCTGAAACTGCCTGGTTAAGATTTTTATTATGTGACAGTATTGACTGAAGAAAACAGCAAACCAACTCTGGTGTAAATCAATGAGCTTTTGCTAGGCTTTCACAAAATAAAAGACCTGCTGGATTCAAAAGTAAAATAATCAATTCTATTATACTGAACAGGTTGAAGATTGCAAGGAACAACTCCACAACCATCCACAGTAATAATAATTTAAAGGTACTGAAAAAGAGCCAGGTTTTATTATCAGACCTGAAATATTCAGGGTTTTTTTGAAGATACAAACACCAAGGAGATTAAAAAAATGCAAGGTCCTGATAAATGATCCAGCTCAGCACCAGACAAAACTTATTCTGGAAAAAAATTTAAACAGAAAAATAACCCTGTGAAGAGTCCAAAAGAGTAAGCAGAAGTAAATGGTTGAGGTTATACATATATTAGTTTTCATCATTTGTGCATTTTGGGGGAGCTAATATGTTTTGTTTATAAAAAGGGAAAATAAATGAATGGAGGAAAAAGTACCAGGAGAAAAGACATGATGATTGCGACCACATAATGAAAATAAGTGTGCTTTTCTGCCTTATTTATGTCATCTGACTGAGATTACTAAATAAAGTTAAATATGTTACTAAAATTTGTAACAGATTTCCTTCTCTTTCCTTCCATCACAATCAATTTGTTATAGAAATTTTATGTACAAAAGTATCATTTAAAACATTTACTTTCTCTTGGTTTGGTTTGAGGATTACTGACAACACATTTTCTTTGGATTATATGAACAGTTGAAATCTTCAAGAACTGTTTGCAGCAGTTGTGTTTTAGGTAGCGCTCTCAGGAACACAAGCTACAGATAATTCTACATCTTGTTGTTAAAACTTCTGGAATTATAGCACTGGTCCTGGCAGAAGACTGCATATGTGGTGTGATGGAAATTTAAGAGTTCGTGGATCCAGCAACCAACTGGATAAATCAATGAGAAAGAGGATTGCCCAGATTAATAAGTAAAAAGAAAAAAAAAATTCACAACTAGTTTTTACTAGGTATTACCTTCAGACGTGGCTAAAATGAGGTTTACTTCAGTTAAATGAGGCTTAGTAAGGCTGTAAAATGCATTTTACCCTCTCAAAACTAACCATAACCTCTTCCCTTGACAAACAGCTTCTGAAAGGCACCAAAACGCACATAATTATGGGCTAAGAAAAACACTAAAAATATACTCAGTACCACACACATGCAGCATAACAGCTTGATTTCATCATAACACTTAAATGCAATATTTTTCTGCACAGTACTATATTAATATGATAAAGTGCAGCCAGCCAAAAAATAGCTGAAGAGCTGCAAAGTGATTTCAGAAATTGAAAAGCAATTTCAAATGTTTGGTAAGCATTAACTTGCTCACTGCGTCCTATCAAAACCAGCTGCTAGCTCATAATTCTAACCTTTTCCCTTTCAAAAATACAAGGCTTTGAAATACCCTATTAATGAGAAATGAATATGGTAATTGAAAGAGTAAATGTAATTTTAAAAGAAAGCTCCCACCATCAAAACATTCCTCCTATTACATCAGCCTGTTCCACTAAAGGAACAATATGAAAACGTGTTCCTATGTAGGAACTTATTTGCCTGTGCTGATAACCAATAGTTTTAATGACATTTTGAAATATTCTTCTGCACCACTTGGTCTCACCGAACATTCACTTGCTACAGCTCCAGCTGATGGATGTAGGGATGCTAAGAGGTGCAGGCATGTTCAGAAAACACGGTGTCTGAAAATGGGTTTTACAACAGCAAACAAACTGAGTGGCAGGACACCAGAGTGAGCTGACGTCAAATCTTAAAGACTGGGTTGTCTCAGATCCCATGTCTTGCCTACATTAAGATCCTCCCTGTAGTTATGCATTAGGACTTAATGTGAAAGTGGGATTCATTTTCAAGGGCTCTTCCACATCTCAGGTAATTCCCTTAGCTTCAGCCAAGTGGCTCTGAGCACGAAAGAGCAGGCTGCCAGTCCCTCTTTATACACACAGCCCACAACACTCAGAGTGAAATGTGGACTTCACACACTCCTCGACCCAAGGCATTCTGAAAATGTGCCTTTCACTTCTCTAGCAAGTACTTTTACAACCAGCTGCAGAGCTGGAGTAGAACAGGATGCTCCCTATAAAGAAAAGATCCCACAGCATCTGTTTCATATATATATATAGTGTAAACAATATCCAGGTTATGCAATTAAATGAAGACATTTTCTTCAGCAGAACAAAAGAGGAGAATGGCTAATGTAGAGATTTCTGGTTTTTGGAAGAAATTTTTTTACGGAGAGAGTAATTTGGAATTGGAATAGGCTGCCCAGGGAGGTGGTGGATTCACCATCCCTGGAGGTTTTCAAGATGAGACTGGATGTGGCACTTAGTGACATGGTCTGGCAACCACGGCAGTTTTGGATCAAGGGTTGGACTTGATGATCTCAGAGGTCTTCTCCAACCTAGTTGATTCTGTGATTCTATTCCATGCATTACAGAATAACTACCATACTACTACCCTGGGGCTTAAAAATGCTTCTTGGTATCTTCACAGCATTCAGGCTCATTAAGAGCCTAAGCCTCATGGGATTTTACAAAATAACAGGACTCCTACATGGCTTAAATAATTTTGGAAAGCTCAGTCATCATTTAAAAACACATCAACTATTGTTTAAACAAAATTACAGTAGCACCGAACATGCACACAACTAATAGTGTAATAGTCAAAAGGACAGACCAGGTTCTTCTCAAGCAATAGGACAAGAGACAACAGGCAGAAACTGGTGCACAGGAAGTTCCACCTGAACACGAGGAAGAGCTTCTTTACTGTGCAGTGGCCACCCACTGGGGCAGATTGCCCAGAGAGGGAGTGGAGTCTCCATCACTGGTGAGATTCAAGAACCATCTGGACACAATCCTGTGCCATGTGCTTAAGCAGGGAGTTGGGACCAAATGAGTTAGCCTGTATAAACTTACTTTGACACCAGCACATAATTATATGCTCTGTAAAGAGCTTCAGCACATCTGACCATTAGAAATGCACTGTAAGAAAATGAAATTGTCATTGTTTGTAAATTTGCAAACTTCACTACCAAAGATCTCAGCAATTCATAGCTTCATACACTGCAATCTTAAAGAATAATTGATTCCATGGATAAATAGACAAAAAAAAAATTAAAATTATGAGGGCTTGAAGTAAAAAAATGACAAATTACATATTAGGCAAAGTTAGCATTGTGTTAAAGATGACAACAACTACCCTTACATTATTCCAGGTGGGACTTCCCCAGTTGTCATTATGAGAAAACAGAATACTTTCTCCACCTGTTTTGTGGTTTTTTTTTCTACAACTGACAACATTCAAGAGAGCAGATCAGTATTCATAGCATGAGGCACATTTAAACAGAGGCTGTGCAAAACCAGTGCAGGCCAACTGTGCAGCTGATGGGCCAATTCATACAAAAGACTGTCTTTTGTCATTGGACAACACAGCAAAGTTGCAAAGAACTGGAAGTGTTGGAAAAAATGAAGCAAACTAAAAAGTTGCTTTGTATTTGATACTCTCTACAGAATTCATAACACAGGTTCCAATGAATGATTATTCACTTATGAGCATCATTTTTACTTTCTAACACCAGGAGGATGTCTCAAAGCACTAAAAAAGAAACAGCCAAAGAGCTGGAATGCCAGACAGTGGAATGCTTGACAGTAACTTCTCAAGGTAAAAAAAGACAATTCCACACTCTGACCAGTGCTGAAAGGGCTTTGAGCACTGAAATGTAGGGAATATTTAGCCCTTTAAAACTGCACATGAAAATATTTTTTTGCACCTATACTATACAGCACTCCCTTAATCTGTTTTCTTAAAGCACTTCCATTATGTTCCAAACATACTTACACCTCTTAAAAAGAGTGAAGGTAAAAGCACAACTCTCTAAGGAACAAACTGCTTATTAGTTGTAATTAAATAACCAGCCCTCCCTCCATCTATTCCCAATAAATATTCAAGGACAGTTCTGTACAGAATGCTTTCTATGAACATCTGGGGGAAGAGAGGGAAAGAAGAGAGAGGAAGAAGAGAGGAGAGTTGATACAAAGGACTTCGATAGATCAAAACTAAGCAGAAAAAAAACTGAGGGAAAACAAAGTCTTGTAATACACAGGGACAGTTCTGAGAGGTGGCAAGAATCTGAGATCATCTCTCTGCCCACACAAGAAGCCATAAGCAGAGGCTGGGATTGCTTTTATTCATCCTTACTATCTCCACCTCTCTTTCACTCAGACAAATATGCAGTGTGACTGACTTTGACTTTACCTAGCTTCTTTCCAAAAAAACGGATGAAGCTTTCTACACTACAGCCATAAAAACTAAATAAAATTCAAGTAATAAGATCAAGAGGATCCTATTAATCATCTTGTATAACCTCCTACATAATAAGCTGTAGCTTGGCTCAAGAGTGTGCTTCTGAGGTGAATCATCCCCATTTACCACTTTTGAAGTAATCACAGAACAGGCTTAGAGAAGAAAAAGGGGATAAAACCAAACACAGACGAGCTCCAGGAATGCAGCCAGTGGGCTCCAACCACTGATGGATACTCATTCCAAGCAATCACACAGAGATAGGATGAAATAACCCTCTGTTACAAGGATAACATCGGTGCCAACCATTTGGTTTGGTCCCACAGATCCATCCCTCTTGGGTCACTTCAAGAACCCACATAGACAAAGCACATAGACAAAGCACATAATAATTCATTTTTTCCAAATACCTTTGTCAAGATAAATTTTTTTGGAAGTTGTTCTAAACACAGGCAAAGAAAGGCATAAAGAATGTCATGCCTCTGTTTAATTTCATCAAAGTAATATTTTAATTGTTGAAAAGTTTTGCTTAAAATTATTAAGGTGTATAAATCTGTATGACAAGTTAATACCTTACAATTGTGTTCTATAGGCAAGAGCAAAAGAAAATTCATTATTGCATTTAATTTATCAAAAGTTTAATAAGAATGTCATTACTTAATCCTCCCTCCCTGTTATAACTATAAACAATAGCCTACCTCCTTGAGCTTCATGTTGCCATAAGACCAAAACCAAATACATAACTTCAAAAAAAAAAAATTAATCCTTTTCCATAATTGCCTAATGGAGTGTGAACAAGCTCTTTAAAGTCTGCAAAGGCTAAAAACATGAATAATAGCTAGAAATACATCAAGTTTTCAGCAAGAAGGCATGAGATGCTTCAGGTTTTGTTCTTGGGACATGTTCAATACTCCAAGTCCCACAATTACTCAGAAGTAATATCTCTGAATAGGATACCCTCAAAAGTCAGGAACAGTCAGTAAACAAAAATAGCTCCTGAAAATGGCTTTCACGTGACTTTTGCTTCAACGTATTTCACACTTACTGGTCTATTTTTGCAAACATATTGCAACCTCATTTTGGAACTCCTCCACTTTACTTTAGAAACACACACACATGGCAGTCAGACTAGCACAGGTGAGGCAGCATAAAAGCAAAACAGACACTCTGTATGTGTGTGTGTGCATAAATATACATATATATACACACATAAACTATGCTGGTACTAAAGCTTTGGACTCTACTTTTGTGATTCCCCTTCAAATTAGTCAAAGAATTAAGATGAGTTCCATTTCCCTTGATGTTTGTGTGAAAATCCCTGTAATGTTCAGATATTAAATATACACAGAAATATAAAGAAAAGTTTTACCATTATAATAAAAAGCAGAGATAGATAGGACTGGCTTGTAAGGGGAAGTTATAAAAACTAGACACATTTTTGTCCAAGTTCTTAGCTCTGTTCCTACATATCCCAGCACAGTGCTTGCTATGGAACTCAGGGAAAAGTATTCCCTGTGTCTAAATCAACTTCTTCAGCTTCTATCACAGGGATTCCCTGTGCAAAACGCAGATTTGGGGCCAATTTACATGTATACTTTCATTGAGTACCACTGCAGCTATCTTGAAATTTTTTTTAAAAAGTTTTCTAATTTAGGAAATAAAGAAGATCCCATGTTATAACATGAATGAAACATCCATGAAAGAACTGAAGCAAAACAATAGTAAGGATTTATGCTGTTTAACAACAGCAGGTCAAGAAATTGCTGAACTCTCCTCATTTATCTTAATCTCAGTAAGTATTAATCAGTATCTCAGAGCATTGATCAGTATTAATGAAAACAGACTTCAGATCATCTTTAAATTTTTAAGTGCACATGCAACTGATGAAAAATAATCTTTTGACACAGTACGTACTGTCACACTTTTACTGGTTTCTAGAGGAGAAAGGAAGCTGAAGTCAAAGTGTTCTAAATGCATATGTTTTACAGAGCCACACTTAAGCAAAGCCTACAAACAGGAAACAGGCCCACGGCAGCAAATATCTGAACTTTGTATTGAATGAACTAAGAGATGAAAGAATTCACTTTTATGCCTCAGTAATAGAGTTAGCACTGATAAAATCCGAGTCAATTCCAAGAGCTCCCTATTTCTCACTGAAACAAAACTTGCATTTCCCTTTTATTTCCACGTTGGTGGTTAAATAATTTTGGGTTTTCTCAGCTTAAGTCCCAAGCCTTTTCTCTAGTTAACTGCAGACCAAGTAGCATCCTGCAAATACTTTTGTGGCCAGGCCTCAGTCATGCCCTTTTAGAGCAACCTGCTCTTCTTGAAATTAGTGGGAATGCAGTGTTTCTTACATAAGGATTCTGGCCCTCAGCTCAACCTGCCACAAGGGATGGTCACAAAGGGAGCAAGTAAGGAGCACTCACTGAAACCTTAAAAGCGTGAATTATAACGTTCACCAAAGCAGGTCATTTCTTTACCCAAGAAATAAATAATTTTATATTATCCAGATTTTTGTGAATGAGAAAAGTAATTTAACATAGGTTTAGGATAAAGAACATAGTGCTAAAAAAATCCTACATGAAAAAGTTGGTTTACACAAGACTTTTCTTGTTCTAAACTAAAATCTGTGATATGCAACAGCCAATTGTTTTAAAAACCCTTCTCATAGGTTAAGTTTACTAAATTATTATCCATTAAATTTAGTGTCTGGGTAACAAATGTTTTGAAACTTGAAGTGTTCTTTGGCCCCAGAAATTTAAATAAGTGTGTGTGATGAATATCCATATTGCCAGAAGCAGCAAGAGGAAGCTATTGCTGTTACTTACACAATCTATTCTCACTGAGAATGTTGCCCAATATAATTTACAAAATTTCTGTCAGAAATACATTAACAGCTGAAAAGCAAGCAGCTTCTAAAGGGATAAACAGAAAAAAAAATTAAAAAGCTTGTTTCCAAGCTTCAAATGTTACTGAATGTCAGCTGCAATCCCTGCAGTCAGCAGTCTTTTAAAAGCCCAAAGAACACTTTTTTTTTTAATGTGCAGATTTCATCTGATTTTGCTTTAAGAAACTTTTTATGGATTCAGTTCAAATAAAGCCACAACTGGTTCAAATGCAGAAGTGTCTTTCCACTTGAATTAACAACACAAAGTGCATGAACTTTTCACACAAATGTAGGACCTGTGCATGTGTGCACGTCCATATACACACACAGCATAAAGTGCCATTTCCAGCCTGCATTTTATTTGGTAGTGAAACAGTTTCCCTGCTAGTTGCACAGTACTCTCAAATGCTTAGATAAACTTTTTCATTGTTTCAAAATCTTTAATAGCCATTTGTGTTCTTTACATTTTAAAACAATAAAAAGGGTAGAATGCATTTTCTCAATATAAACATAATGCTTCCCCAATTCTTTTGTAAGTGGATCTCTCTTCTCTTTTAAATCTTATTTTAATTTTATTGAAAATCCTTTTGGCATAAAAGGTCTGTACTCTCAGAGAATAAAAGCCTCAGTCTGCCTTCTCTCAGAAAACCTTCAAGAGGGTACAAAAATCAAGAAACACTTCAAGGTGGATCTCATGAGGTTTTCTACTAATCTCACCCTTGATGCATAATGGTGCAAAAAGCAGTTAGGGGGCTGCTGCTTGCCAGCTCTACCATTCTAGTTAATCCACAGGGGCTGGACATGTTCTCAGCCCCAAGAAGTTCTTTAACCAGAAGGATCCTAGCACACAGCAACCTGTTCTAACGGGAGAATGTGTACTGTAACACGGTCTAAAAAACTTCAACTACATCAGTTGAGACACATCTTTGGGTTTGATTAGCAGAATAAAACTTCCTGTACTTGTTTAAAGCCCTGCTATTTTTCAAGGGACCTTTTAGGCATTTACTTAGAATTCTGTTTGGAGAAATTCTAATATGTTAACAGCACACACTTTTGACTTTCCCCTTTCAAGTTAGTGATGTTTCTTGGTGGCTTTTACCCTATTTAGGACAAAATGCCGTCAATGACTACAGTACAAACAGCACATGTGGGTTCAAACTCACCTTGTGTGCTGAAAGCCTGACAGCTGACAGTTGTGGGCTAAAAAATAGGCAAAGTCAGCATTCCTACAGTAACAGGCATCTAATTGCCTTTCCCTTGAACTTCCCAATTCTCCCTCTTCTATCCCATGACAACATGCACTCCTCTCTGTACTACTTGTACTTTCATCACAGCGGAAGGTGTAGGATTGTCAACAACTTCAGGGATGCCAGTCAACCTTCAGGCAACACAAAAGATTAATCAAAACAAGAGCCATTTTCCAAATTTTCAGGAGCACGCAGGTAGCTAAACTACTTAGATCACCCCATCACCCACGCAACTTAAGTCCTGTGTGATCTTCAATGATCACTGTGAATTTCTATAACATAATTGGGGTTTACAGTAGAAATTTATCAGATACACATACATAATGGAAGACTGTTCATATGCACTATAGTATTTACCATGATGTAAAAGTATATACTAGAAAAAGATGGTAAAGGCAGGACTAATCAGTCAATGGCATTTAGCTTATAAGCCACACCTTGCTAAGTAAAAAGCCAAAAGCATGGTATCATCTGGCATTTTTGAGGTCTTAAGTCTTACAAAAATTAATTCCTTTTTTCTGAGATCCTGTTATTTCTTTTTCTGCATGGCCTATGTTAGGCAGATCAGTACACACAGAGTCATTAGACGAGGGCAACAATCACTGCTAAATTATTGTTAATCTCTGGCATTATACTTCCATACAGGACAACAGAACACAGGTCATTTTAGCTCCTTTTCTTTCACAGTTTTAAACTGAACAACTCCATCTTTATGCCAGGGGATGTCATGAGCTCAGGCAGACATGCAAATAATTGTAATGAAAGTCAGTCCTACACACTGTGGAAGGAAACAGGAATAGGAGAACAAGAGCTCTCATCAAACTGAAACCCCAATACTTCTCCTAGTAGGACGTTAAGTGGCTTTGCTTTTCTTCACTGCGAGTCCCCTTCTTGTAAAAGCTTCTAACTACTGTTTGAAAACTAGTCCATTTGCCCCATCAGCGATCAGTGTAAGTCTACATTGTTCACAAAGGTCAGGCTTAAGCAGCTCTGTAGAAACAAGAACCCAATTCAGAGGGTGAAAACCCCTCAACTCCCATTGATTCGAGGAGAGATGAGGGAATCATTACTGGGGAAGAGGAATTTAGAGTGCTGGAATCTTACATGCTGACTGCACCCAGAACTGCAGCCCTTGCTTCAACCAGTACTAATTAACTACTGTTGCTGATTTCATTTGTGTGAACCAAGGTCTCAGGATGTAGAAATCACCCAACAGGTATTTTGTGCACGACAGATAATCAGAAGGCCTGGTTTATAGCTCATTCTACTGAATTACTCTTGTAAACAGCATAAGCATATGCTGATTCTACAGCTAAAGTGAACTCTTGGTAAACCTGGGAGAACACCACCAACAATATGGGCTATTCAGACAATGATTTTAAGTCACTGGTAAGGATTAGATTTGTCTGTGTAGCCTTTACTTTTAACAAGAGCAGAAGCCAATGTTGGCAGAAAAGGGGCTCCTAGGCAGTCTTATAACAACTCTTGAGCTTTCAACAGTAAAATACAACCAAGAGTGCAGAAAAAACAAGGACTTGGTGTTAATTTAGATGCTCAAATAAGATCCTTGAAGTTGTTCCCAATATTTCAGTCAATTTATTAGGACCATAACCATTTTGTGAATCCCTGTTTCACAGTCTAAGGATCAAAACCAACCATTTACCTCTTTTGAACAAATGACTTACCAGCTGTACAACTAAATGCAGACATAAATAAGGCAAAGAATTTATGCAGTAAGGTGTGGCAGACCCTATACATATAAGATTATTCATTTAATGGATTGGGAAACACAGCAGAAAGTAGGCTATTCTACATTAATAGTCAGTTCAAACTTGGAACCATTTGCAATAAATACATTGTTCGTTTACCTAAATGACTGTAGCTAACTGGAGTGTAAAGACCAGCAAATATTCAGTTCTCCACTCAGTGATCTCACTGCCAAAATACAAGCCTTTGATTACTACATTTACCATTTTATACCTCCTAGATCTGTTTTATGCAAAATAAATCCTAGCCAACTTCACTGACCCAAATCCCATTTGCAACTTACCATCTTTAGTAATATTGTGGTATGTTCACATTTTACTGCAGTAAAAAACAAACAAACAAACAAAACCCCATATGAATCCTTTAGGGTACTATTCACCAATTAAAAAGTAGCATATTAAACTTCTTAAAACCTTTGTAATCTGCAGTATAAAATCACATTTTATGTTAGTAGACAATTTAGCATCCATAATCTAATTAAATGAAGTGAGTGACAACTGTATTCTCTACATAAATGATATATCAGTAACAGATAATGTACGTGCTTAAAAGACTGGAACCCCATCAAAAAAGTTGTTACAAACATTTGCCCTTATCATAAATCCAGCTAACATTATGGGCTACATTCTGCTGCCTTACTGACATTGCACCAACAGGGAACTATCCAACAGGGGAAGAATTACTCACAGGAGTGAAGTTTTGTGCGACTAAACTGCAGGAGTATTTGTGCTGAAGTGACACAAACAAACAAATATATTTCTGGTGTTACACAGAGAACTATACCTACACTATAAATTCAACTAATTTTCAACTACACAGTGAAAGTAATTTAAAAAATGTATACAGAGCAGTTACAGAAGTACTTCATGTTATTTGCAGACACCCTCAGAGAAGAAAGATGTGTTGAGTGCAAAAAAACAAAATTCAAAAAACTGTCTCCATCACCTGGCATCAACACAGAAGCTCATTGTTCTAAGCACTCATCAAAGCACTTTAAAAAAAAAAAAAGCGCTAAGAAAACCAATGCCTTTTCTACATTTCATATAATGATCGCTTTAATTACAAGTTGCAAGTACAACCACTTTTGGAATATGGAAAAATTGAAAAGAAGAAAAAAAGAAAAAGAAGGAAAATATCCCATGTTAATTTTGGATGTTTCCATAATACATGGGAATGCAACAGGTGACAGGTTAACACAGCACTCTGCCCTCAAAGGACACTGCAGGTTTGCACTCAGAGTAACTGCTCTGCTGGTCCTTGGGAGGCCTTTCCCTCTTTTAAAGCAACTGCTTTGAAAACACTGCCCTTCCTCCCCAGCCTCCTTCAGTGCTGCCAGTGCGAAGGGAGAGCCAGTCGTGCTGACAGCGTTATTGGCACCACGGCTGCGCTCACAGCGTGTGCTTATGGTACCTGGCTGAACCCTGGAGCACCTGTGCACACTGAACTTTTCTACTGCTCTGCTGCTGCTTCTTTTTAGTCATGTTACTGATGAGAAAACAGCTTAGAAAAATCAATGCCTTTAAATTATAACTTTATGTACCGCGTATACAAAATCACCGCCAGCACAGGAATGCTTTTTCATAAATAAAAATTTCTGATTCTTCTACTACTTTAGCATTTACAAAAAAAATTTAAAAAAAAAACCCCAAATTTAAAGCTTTTCCCCAGCCCCCAGCTGCATCTCATTGCTTTGTTCAGGCTTTCTTCGGGTTTCCTTCTCAAGAGACTAGTTTTATCTAAAAGGTCAATTCATTCAGCGGGGCACCAAGCAGAATTGAATATAATTATCCCAATCTTTACTGTGTAGAATTCATGCTTGAATTCATTCAAAAAATAGCAAGCAGTATAATTAACTCAGAGCCCAACCAAATCTATTGAGAATGCCTCAGGTATCATACAGTCCCACTTACAATAGAACATTTTCATTTAAGGACATTGTACATATTAACCCTAGTCAGCATCCAATTACTTGGAATAAGTGAATTCTCTGTTTCAGGAATGTAATTTGAAAATGTTGTCATGCAATCTGAGGTAAAAGGTCTTTTTTCATTAATCTACCTCTCATTACACTGGAAGCCTGTAGGTTATTTCAAATCCATTAGATTTAAATACAGGTGATTACAATTCTATTGCACATAAAACAACAGAGAAGTCTTTCAGGAAATACTGGGTATTTTAGAGGAGTTGATGAATTTGTGAATTGCCTCATAGTTAAAAAAAAAATAAAATTATCTGACCGGAAAAGCCACAGCTACTGTTAATCTGACAATTACATATAAGCTATATGGTAAAATTAAACTCATTTTTGTATGCAGATGATTCAAGGTGGCAGGAATACTTCAGATAGTTCAGAGGTCAAATAAGCATCCCAAAATTTTAATGCAAACTCCTCACACCCCTTAAATGTACCAAGCTGTGATATGAATTTTTTAGGATTTCGTGCATGATCACAACACGAAACAATTTTTTATGTAGTAGTCTAGCAACTCAAGCTCTGGGTTTAGTTAAACATGAGAAATCTGAACCCTGAAGGATCTCAAATTTGCACGAGAGCCCCTTTATAGATCAAAGTTTCATAAGAGGTGATCTTTTCAGCTTGAAACACCCACTATGCTAGATCACCTTAGACAGCACGATCACCTTCCCCCAAAGTCCCAGTCACTCGGGTCTTGACTTACATTGCTCTGTTCCTCTCTGCCTCTGTCTGTCTCTGACTAATATGACCAGATTTTTAAAGGAATATTTAGCACACTGCCTTTCTCTAGGAAGGGCAGGTTGGTCAGGTACCTGTCAGTACGTCTCCCTCTGTGCATTTGCTGCACAGCTCCGGCAGGTGCGGAGTCACAGCTCTCCCAGCAGGACGAGCTCAGAAGCCACTACTGTTTATACTGTCACCCTGGACCTTCCCTCAGGTGTGCAAGCATGCAATATCCAGCTACGTGGGACAGAAAATAAGTCTCTGCTGAATTGGAAAGCACACCATATTGGTGGTGAAATACTCCAGTCCATGACTCAGAGAGGAAAGCAGAATATGCACACACAAGTTACAAAGATCACTTAAAAATTCAGGATGAACTTCCTGTTAATTCCTTCAAGACCCAATGAATAATTCCTAGTAAGGCTGAGAAATAAATATCTCTTAAGAAGAGAAACCTTGAGTACAGTGTTCATTAAGGTTCTTATCTTAAAATGTAGAAAGTTAAGCATTTTATTTTTCTTTTTAAAACAAATGTGTTTTTTCTCCTGTTTATTAAAATTGCCTGACCGTCAACGTGGAATATGAAGCATATGCAGCTTTCATGAACACTTCAAAAATGAGAATTTTCTGAACCAATATTCTGATTACTTGTTTCAACAAGGAAACAAAAACATTTGTCTGAATTCCCTCAACAGTTTGCAGTTTGCAGCTTGTGCCACTATTTGAAATCTTCAATAGAAAAACAACTCACAGCTTAGATTATTCTCCTCCTTGGACACACTTCTCCTCTGCATGTTTGGTTTGCAGGTCTATGACATAGTCTATCCTGCATAAAACAATGACATAACCCTTCTCTCCTGAATCCACCCACAACCACCCTTATAGCTGTCTTTTTTCTAATTGATTGTTCAGGACCTACTTATGTTATAAATCCCAATGGCAATCACCTTCTGGTGTGGCACTACAGCTTTTTTTGTCATATGGACCATCAGAAATAAGTCTGAAACCTGGAGGCAGGCTAAATTACACAGACAACAAGGGAGCAGTATTTTAGAGAAGCATTTATTATATTTTTTTTAAATGAAGAAGACAGATGTGTTCCCAGTGTGATCCACACAGTCCCTGTAAAAGTCTCAGTTATGTTTAGTTTCACATGAGCCTGCTCATGAGGGGGATTTATGGGTGCTGGTTAGCCCTCTTACTGCATGTGATCATAAATCACATGTACACATATGCATAAACACACATGCACACGCATATTACATGTTGTGGACACAACTGACTTGAGCTACCATCTCGAGTGGTTTGCAACACTGCATGTGTTATCCCACTGTCTGTCCAACTACATGCATGAGCAAATTATACAACTGACACTTTCAAACTAGATCTTTCTTCCTAATTCTGACTAAGGGTGAAAAAAAATTTGCAAAATATTCTGTAAGATACTCAAGAAACTTAGAAAGTAATGTATGAGATGATTGCTATTGAATGACATTTAAAATTGCAAATTGAGAAGTACCTAAAAGAAAATAAATACAGTGAGTCAGAAGTCTGATTCAGCAAAAGGGACTCAAAAACAGAAAAAAGAAAAATAAATCTGGTATAACTAAAAAAAAAAATTAAAAAAAGAAAGAGAAAAGGTTATCAATAGATGATGACAAATTAAGTGAAGTCACTGAACTTAAATGAAGCAAAGATTTTTACCAGAGCTGCACTAAAGATGGAAAGAAATTAAGATTACAGCAGGATGGCTATTTTAGACAAGATTGGTATGCTGGAAGTCTCAGCAGAACCAGGGACAGAGGGAGAGAAAAATCATCAGCTGCTCTTCAGTCCCACCCACATTTGAGCTGCTCTTTATTGCTTCTTTAAGAGTTTCTGCTGATTGTTTCTGCTTTAAAACATCAGTATTATCATGTATTTCCACACTTCATCAAACTGTCCAAGAAACAAAATGTATAATCAGGTTGCAGAGGTCTGCCCCAGAGTTTTCCACAGGTGACAGTAGTAGTAGGACAGAGAGACGGACAGAATTAACTTGTGTGAGTTGTCTTTTGCAACAGAAAAACCATACAGATAAGAAGCTTGGAAAATACATAGTCAGTGACAAGAAAGAACAGGAAGAAAGCAAGCAAGGTTGCAGGAGAACTGTATCCCAAAGTTTCTCTGGGGCCTTACCTGGACTAAATATATCATTGTTACTCAAATACATTAAGGTATGTTCAGAGAGTTTTTCTTAATTGCTTTCTTTGTATTTTGACATTTTTGTTGCCCCTTTTTTTTTTACCCCGGTCTAATGGTTAAGGCATGCACCTGAAACTGAAATGTTTTCTCTATTCAGATAAAAATGCAGATTTTTTTTTTTTTAGGGCACAATAGTTGGGGTTGAAAGGGACCATTTAAAGATCATCTAGTTCAATCCCCAGATGCTCAGAGACTCATCCAGACTCTTTTTAGGTCTATAGTCATCACTTATATACTAAGACATAGAAAGCATTCCAGCACTGACTGTGCTTATTGCACTGCATGTAAGTCTTTGCCCCTGAATGCCTGGAGAAAGAGCTGATTTTATGTTTTATATCAGAGGAAACATGAATTTTTGAGCCACTACTTGCAGTGTACTGCCTGGAGGAATCCCATGTGTTGTCTTACTCAAAAGTACTGAACTCTTACGGCAATATTATGCTGAACACTGAATTTCCATAAGCAAAGACAAGTTAATAAGCATGATCCGGCATTATTTATTATGCTGATCAGTAAACATTAACATAATTCTCTAGCTCCTTGTTACCTCAAAGTCTGATTGATTTAGTCTAATATGGACAGATACCAGCTGCTACTGTGTCTGTTTTAGAAAGCACTCACACAGCTGGCTTTGCCTACTTTCTACTTTTCAAAGTCACTTATCTTTGAGATATAGAATTACAAATAATTTAATATTATATTAGCATGATTATACACAATATAATAACTAATAACAATAGCTAATGAAATCTTTCAGAATAATTTATACATCTACAAAAAGTCTTAAATCTTTATTATTAAGTGGATTAAAAAAAAGGCATATTACCCGTGTGACTCTATATATCAAGTATTTATATTTCATATATATTTTTTGCTTACAAATGGACGCATTTTGTCATTTCTTGACAAATGAATAATCGCCTCTGCCTTAAAAGTTATGACTCAACTGAAATGCACAACCTTTCTCTCTGAAATACCATAAGCTTAGCAGATATTCCTGGCTTTAAGGTCCAAGGAGGATCTCAGTGAGCCGGAATCAAATGCACAAAACCAGATTCTGGCATGCCAGTCAAATATGTTGCCCCATCAAGACCTTGTCCCTAATATTTGCAATGTGAGAGATCCATTTATCTCTCACCTACACGTAGGCAAGATGTGAGAATAAGACCCTGCAGAATTCAGAACCCCTTTGAAACCATTTGATCTGCAGCTGACACGCAGGTTTGTACAGTAAGTTCTACGGTGAATGTCCATGGAAAGTTGCCTGACTTAAGTGTACAATAGGAGGACCTACTTTAACTGCATTCAACACAGTCCAGCTCATCCCTTGGCACTCTGTTTCCACGTAGCCTCCATTCTGTTCCCTCTCAAAAGGACTAATGAAATAAGACTGAGAAATTGGCACAGGACTTGACCTGCTTCCACACACCCTGTACTCCGACTCAAGTTACTTTTTGTTAACTGTTGCTTTTACATCTGTGCACCTGTGTGAACCGACAGTTTGGTGTTCCAGGCAGATACTCTCAGCAGTGTTCCTCCTCTTTCACGTGTCCATTGCCCACTGCAGCATTCGTTCATTTTAACAGATTCCCGTGATGTGTTCCGTAATGTCCATAAGTTTCACGCGCCAGAAGTTCAAAGAACGAGAATGACCCAAGTGAAGTTCTTTGGAATTGGGGGGGTGGGGGGCGGCAAAGATGTTCAGAGAAATCTGCACTGAGGTTTTACACACGCTGCAAGGCAGTTCCTGCAGGGAGAGACAAGCATGTAACTAAACTGGTAAAAGAGTTTTGCGCTCATGCAAAGAGAGAATTGCTGTCTAGTTTCAGAAAGATGTGAACAAGGTAACTCTTTACACAGAGGGGATTCAAAGACCTTACTAAAAAATATCAAAAGAAAGGAAGATTGTAGATTGACTTTGAGGAGCCATGGAACAGCAGTAAGACATGAATTTAGAAGAGTAGAGGTTGGGTAATAGTATACCTAAGATCAAAGCTGTGCGTATTTTTATCACTTATGCATCCTCATAGTGGATAAATTTTGCACAACAGCAATAAGAAAAAGATAAAATACACTGTGGGCAAAACCAAAAGCAATGGAGGTAATGTTTTTAATATTAGAGAAAACAGAAAACATGCCTGAAAAGTACCAAGAATAATCAGAGAAAGATGGTCAAGAACTCATTATTTTTTCACCTTGCACTTAGGAAGTATTTATCGGTATCGAAAATACACACGCACTAAATGTTTCACCTAATTTGCATCAAAACACATATGATTCAACAACAATCCCAATTTCTTCAGAAAAACAAGTAGAACATGAATCAAGCCTAAAATCACTGGCAGCAAGGTACCACAGAAGTGGATCAAAGGCATGTCATAAATGAAGCCAAGACCTTGTATGAGTTCACCACTATGTCATACCCAAAGAAGCACTCCCAGTTCCTACGGCCATTCAGGTGACATCCAGTCAAGAGGATCTTGGAGCAACAGAGACTCAAATTACCACCTGATTACCACAAAAGCTGTGCAGAGTAGTGTTAACATACGGAAGACACACACACGGCGAAGTTACTCTTCTCCTATGGAAATTACTTATGCATAGAAAAAAAGGCACTGTTTTCCAAAGAGGCACCAATTTCAGATGAGTTCTGAAAGTCTTATGTAATGGTGATTTTATTTTGCACAGGGGAGAAAAATAAAAATTTGTATGTACAGCTTGAGATTTGTTAGGCTGAGGCGAGTTTCAGAAGTCAGATAATTAATACCTATTTTGTTTGCTCAGAGCAAAATTCCTCAGCAATCCTTAAAATGGTGATAGCAGACTATTTTGGCTTAGTTCTTAGGTGCCTACCTGAAGTCTCTAAGATAGTCTTTACACATGCACACAGACAATTCTAATGGAATCTCTTCTATTCAGACAGAATAGCTATGATTGTAATTCACCACAATTTAGTAGACAGGATGCAACTTAATCAAATCTCATTTCTTTAAATTACTCTTCAGTCTCACAGACTCTACCCACAGTGGTGGATAGGTACTCCTTGAATCCCAATACTCAATGATTATTTTGAAAAGTTTGTTAAAAACATTTATTGCACTTGTTCTCAGAAACAAACAACACTGTAAGGTGAATGTGGCTATGCTGCAAATAAAGTGCACAAGAAGATAAATCAAACAAATAAAATTTGTGATTGACATTATTCTTCTTTTGCAGTTGATGGGTAAAAGAGGCTTTGGTTGTCCCGAGATAATAGCTTTTTAATTAAGAATTTGCTAACCTTGGTGAAAAAAGGGAGACTGTAAGCTTAAGCTGCTCTGTGTAGTATATTTTAGAGCAATTCCTCCCCACACCAAAAGAGCAGTTCCTCTTAAGGAAAGAGGATCATTTGTCTAATTTTTCAGGTGTGGATACATTTAAAAGAAAACAAAGAAAAGTTTTGTTTTCTTTTATATTTCGAAAAACCTCTAGAGACCAAAATATACAAACTCAAACATATCTAACCCAGACAGCAAAAGCCTGAGCTCTGATTACAGTGTATTACTCTCACACAGGTTTAAGTTAACTGAAGAGGACAAACAAGGAAGAAGAGTTCTTACCACTGATGGAATGAAGGGTCTTTTCTTTAACAAAGTAACAGGAGATATCATCTTTCCCTGAGAAGGAATCATTCACTATAGGCACAATGTGTTATTATTGGGATTTTTAATTGAAATGTAAATTCTGGGAACACTCTGACCTAATTTACTCCCAGAAAAAGAGGGCAAAATTCTCATTTTCAAAGCCCTATATAGTCACTTCACTATTATTAATGAGTCTTGGTCAATAGTCTGGGCTTCTACCGCTCTGCAAAGCTGACAGTATTTCACAACATTCAGCTGTGGCATATTTACACACCACTGAAGACTCTTACTTCAAGTGACTCCCTTGGATTCGTTTCTTTGACAAAACATTTTTAAGAAATAGTTTTGAAATCATTTTAAAATAGTTCTGAAATGCCAAGCCTCTGTGGAGAGGATGCCAAGTGCACTGGCGGCAGCAGCAGACTGTGGCACAGCCCACCTGATGGGGAGCGGGATCCCTCCTGCAAACCTCCTCACCCACAGATGCATAAATCAAACCAGAGCTGTTGTGTTATTTTGTCGGGTTTGTGTTTGTTTGGGTTTTTTTTTTTCCTTTCTTTTTTAAACAGGTTAATTGTAAGCTTGAGATCTCAAAGTCTATATTAAACAAAAAAAAAAGAAAGTAAAATGTTTCCATGATGTGTCTGCCATTGAATGAGATGCTTGATGCATAATGTTCTGAACTCTGCTTATTTCAGATTCAGTCTCAGAAGAGCCTTCTTTTTAAGAACTTTTATGCACCAGAGTCCTAACACCAGGCCTGCATGTATTAAATTGCTTTTAGATGATATGTTGCCACAACTAAAGGGATTTTTTTTCCAGTACAGTTAGCATTCCTATAGATTTCTTCCAGAAAGCATGAACAAGAGTTCACAAGAATGAACGTGACAAAAACAAAGAATTGAGTGGCAACCTAGGAGGTGAAAGGCTTCAAAAATAGCAAATATTTATGTAAACTTGATCCTATCAGAAGTGTGAACAGCAATTACATTTTTTACAAACCACAATGTGATTGAATTAATGTCTGTCTCTTTAAACATACAACGCTGAAAAATCTTACTTGCTTTCTGTTTCCCGTCCAATCATATTCTAAGGAGTAACTTACAGTAAAATTCCCTTTTCTCTCCTTGGGTTTACGTATACAACACTTTGGGCATGAGAGTTTCCAACAAGTATTTTAAAAATAACTTTGGCCCTCTATGTTAAATTTGCAAGGTTCAAATATGTGTGTCTTGGAAATACAATCCTTTATAATACTTATGTTGTTTTGTAACAGTCTTGAAAATGCTTTCTGCAGAGTACTTCACCTTGAAACACAGTGATTCATTGTCACACTCAATCTTAACTATCTTTAAAGTCTAGCTGTACTTAAATTACAAAATCATATAAGAAAATTATTTCCCCTATATCTGATAAAAAGAAACACAATTCCCCATTCAAGAAAGAGAGCTATATGAGTAAAATTCAATGAAATGAGCAAAATGTAGCTCTTCTTTAAGCAAGAGGAAGCACATTACACTTGAAGGGACTGAGAACATTCTATCTGATGCCTCTACAGTAGCATGTCATGGCAAAGTCCTTTTGAGGTTCCAGTCAAACAAATAAGCACCTGCTTAATTTTTAGTATGAGAATACTCTTTTGAATTGCTGTGCATTCACTTCAGTAATGTTCTGATTCTGTGGTAGAGTATTTGGTATTTTGCAAGATCAATCCTTGACCACATTTACTAAGGTGATCAGCGTGCAATAAATGTGTGCTCAAAATAAGTAAACCAGACTAACATGGTAGGAATCTGGATAGCTGAAAAATTAAACATGGGTCTAAAACAGCCAACAACCACCAGATGAAAGATACCAAAGTCACTGTCTTGTTCTCAACATCCACGTATTACATGAAATCCAAATTTCTAGCTGATAGAAATGGTAGGGGAAAAGCCTGAAATATCTTAACTACTCATCCTCTGTGTATTATCATAAGTACAGCGATGATCATAATGCTAACTGTGAACAAGTCACATCATGATGTGTGTACTAATATCCTGACATGCTTAATTATTAAAACAAGACTACATTAGAAGTCCATCACTCTCTGCAGAAAGCTGAGATGAAAATGTAATTTGACCAAAAGGAATAAAATAATTCAGCAAGCAGATCAATTAGAAGGGTAAATAATAACAACCAAAGAAGAGAAAGTACCACTAATCTTGGAAATCCATAGGGCAGGAATTAAACACTATAATCAAATTGTTTGTGCAACCATTTAGCATCTCATTTTCTTGCTGTGCAAGCTGAAGAACCACTTGAGACAGGCCATCTTGGAGAGTAACAAAGTGCACCAATAACTAACACGGGATGAAAGGAATATTGATAGCCTGTGACAAGCAGCTTCCTGAGAAATGTTTCTTAGTCAAATAGAAGCAATCATTAAATATATGAGGGTCAGACAATTTAATCTGCTCTTTTTATATGGATTAGTTTAGCAAAGTAACAGAAGAGACAATTAATGCCTCCATAGCTTTTCATGCCATGACACTAGCCCATCATTTTTAGAACAAATACTTGAAAGATGATTTTCTACACCACTGAATAGGGCCACACTCATTTTAGCAGCTATTAACAGCACTGATAAGGACTGAATTTATTATGAGGCACAATTATACATTCCAGAAAATCATTACAGTAAAAGCATAGACTGTCTTTTAACCAAACAGATATCTAAATATTTTACATAAAGATTTAAACTCCTGTGCTTTACAATCTAAGGTCATAATGCTGGAGAGGCTGCATACTTTTGTGCCACTACTGATTTTATCGTAGAATCAGATTTATGTCTAGGGATGTAACACTGGTATCAGTGAAACTCATACAATACTTGAATGAAACATGGTTACTGGTCAAGACTAGAGAAAAGTCACATAAAAATTCAGTGCAAGAGGCATAAAAAAATTATCATCACAGCTTATAGACAACTCCTGTAGACTAAAAAAATTAGTGTAATCTGCTTGGAAAAAGTACTATCTTATTCTAAACCTTACTAAAGAACTACACACAAGTAAAGGAATACCAATTTAAAACTTCTATTTAGGAAATGAGAGCACTGGTGCGCAAAGAATAATTAAATGAAACCCTAGAAGAATTTCTAAGAGATAAACTATGATTGGAATTTGGCCAAGATGCCAGAGTAACACTCCAGTTCCGAAGGGTTATGAGCCATTTTAAGGCCAGCCATAAAGCTCTTGCAAGCAGTAGCCAACTGTCCAAGGCCACCAGAGACCAGTCAGCAGCCAGAGAACCTGATCCAAGATTGCATTTCCAATCTGCACAGATACAGAAAGTCTTGACAATGTTACTGCATTTTCCAGGATCTCCTCAAGTAGGTGTTCATACAGGATGCAGCACTTCCACACACAGATCTTTCAGTACTATGCTTTTCTCAGGTGTTTCCCTCTCGGCCCTTTCTGACAGTTGTTTGACAGATGATACAAATTGCCTGACACAGATTTTAAAGTCAGATATTTAAGAAAACGAATTACAGCTGATGTCTTTGGCATAATGCTTTGTGACACAGATAGTTAGGGAGAGTGACACAGGTGGAAAATAATGTAAGTTGAAAGCATTTGGAACAGCTCAGGATTCAAGGTGACTTTGTGCTGTAATGCACTACTTTTATAATTGTTTTGTGATACACTTTCTGGGTGAGATACAAAGCCCAGGAGAGCCAACAGGTCTGTTCCACTGAATTCTCTGCCATTTTTATCAAGTGCTAGGAAACAGCAATTCCAAGTCAGAGCATGCTCCACAAAGCTTGTGCAGAATTAGATTTCACAATTAGTCTTTCAAACTTCACTCCTTTAGCACTGGTTGCTGAGTGTCAGTTTCCACCTTTTTTGTCTTTAAAAGTGAAAGAACTTTTATTTGAACTAGAGAGAGAGAGGCATCACAAACATTTCTGCCTCTTTGCAGACCCTCATAAAGAACTCCTACCATGCTGACCGGAAGAAAATTCCAGATATTTTTTTTTTCCCTAGTTTGTTCAATAGTGCAGTAGGACAAGAGAGGAAAACAAGTGCGTGCCCTTGATGTTATTCAGGTTGGCAGCAACTGACCCGGTGCTATTATTCTGGAAGCTTTCTTTTGATGGCTACACATTGCCCCAAAGACACTGGTCAACTGAACTGCAAGAGCTAAAAGCATGGTCCTCGAACTTCACTCTTGTTGGTGAAACAAAACAGAAACAACAAAACAAAATACCCCCAAAATCTAACACGCATTCCCCCACTCCCCCCCAAAAGACATGGCAAAACCAAATCATTGTGAAGATTAAGTGGACACAAGCTGTTGCAGATATGAACTTACTATCACTGCAAATTCTCAACGTTATCTGAGATTGTGAGTCTTCATGACTGTAATGTGTCTAAGAGAACAACATTATTTAAATCAAAATTTAAATAATCCTTATTTAAAATAAGTATAATACAAAGGAAAATGAGGCCAAAGGAGCATTCAAAAAATAATTAGGTAGTACTAGTGAGTGTGACACTTTTTTCTTTTTTTGACAGGCAGATGAAACTTCACCATTCAAAGTTTTCAACTAATAGTTAGAATAGAAACATAGAACATAGTATCAGACTTGTTCTATCATACTTTGGCAACACATTGATGTACAGACACTGCTGACACCAAGGGCATATCTTTTACTCAGTTAAAATTAACTGTAAAAGGAGGTTTATGAATCTTGGAAGATAAAAAACAACTCACTCCTACAGAAACACAGAGGAAAATGTTCCAAGAGCTCATTTACACAAGCAATACGTTGTGTGTTTTATATAAAGAAGGGAACTCGGAATAAAACATGGATCCTGGTGCACCTGAAGGTTTTTAACTTCCGAATAAGTATTTCAATTTACTATTCCAATCCTAGAAAACCATTAACCTAAAATAAGCATATGACACTAGCATGTACAGGAAAGAGTAGCAAAACCTGGCCCTGAGCTGTTGTGCAACAACTCAGTAAATCTGCCCCTCCTTAACTTTCAGTGGCCGCCAACAGTGTGAAGTATTGCTCAGTTTGAGAAAATAAGTCAGATCCAGTCCAGAGTAACCCACCCATTTTAATTAAAAAACAAGAATGGAATTAAAGGTTGCTCTAGGCAATAACGGTAAAGTTGAATTAACATCAATATGGGAAACCTTTCATTTATCATCCTGGAATGAACACATTTGAGCATATTTGTTGCACTTCTTGTTTCTAAACATTTCTAAATTCTGACAGTCTATAATAAACACGGAGAACAGAAAGTTTCATTTGGGATCACTAAAATGCCCTTTGGGATTCTTATGTTCAGTTGCACAAGAAGCTGTTCACTGACTTGGGGCAGAGACTTCACCCAGAACTGCAGACTGCCTCAAACCCCATCCAGTGGTACGTGGGAGTTATTACATTACAGCCCCGGCTCCTTCTACATCACTTTCCCTTACAAGAAAAGTAGTTCAAGTATTTCAGAAAAGTGGACATACAGGAAGGCAACTCTACCTCAGCTGAAAGGAAAAACAGCTAAAAGAGAAAACTAAGGATATTGGGAGTGTAAAAACTGATATGAGAAAAAACAAACCCCAGTAACTACAGCTGCTATCTTATAGCAGACTTCCAATAAATGGCCCTCAACAACTTGAGTTAATGAATCAGTCTCTACAAAGAGACAATAAAAGTGGTTTCTGTGGCACAACAATGATCACTGCACTGATTAGAGCATGAAATTTATATTTTAAAATTATGTACCATGTAATTCACACGCTCTTTGCCTTTTAGTCCTGTTATGTCCCTGAGAGAGCAATGATCAGCACCACCCCATCTGTCTTTGCTCTTCTCCATAAATCCCAACCAGGCTTACACATCTTACACACACTGAGTAAAGAGTAAGCAGGCATAACTACAAGGAAAGAAGGAAACATAGGTGTTCTGTTAAGAAACAGACAAGTTGTTGATTTCTTTCTAGACAATCACTGTTCTTTGCATCCTTTGAGAAAAGATTCCTAGGAATTACAATGTCATTGACTGTCCTATTGTAATGGAGCCAGACAAGAGACACTGTTCTTTTCCTCCTTTCTCTGCCATCTCAAAGAGCCTTGTACTGCTATCAGACTTTCACGAGGCACTTTACAAACACATTACTTGAATACATTGCTGTATTTCACAGAAAAATGAAAAGGAAAAGCAGTTTTTAAGACAGGAGCCTAGAGCCTCCCTTTTTCTTGACTTCAGCCTAATTTCCAAAACATTCATGTAATTGTCCTTCATATGTTTAACATTGCTTCTACTCATACACTTCAAAACATAGAAAGATTTCACTTAGAACGAACCTGTGTAGATCCGGTGCAACCACCTGTTCAACTCAAGCCACACAAAGCATCCTGTATAGATATATATTTTGGTGCAGGTTCTCAGTTAAGTTTAGCTTCAGTGAAGATGTTCTAATTTACATTTTACTGCACATTTGGTCCTTTGCATAAGTCACTGTAATTCCTTTGGCAGGAAGTTTTTGCTGTTATTTAAACACATGGAAATGTGAGGCAGAGAATTTGAATGCATCTCTGCTTATCCATCTGGTAATCATCATTAAGATCTGAGCTGCCTAGGTGAGATGTTCTCATCAAAATATACATCACTACATCATTTTTTCTAACTCATATATTAGGCAGGGTACTAGTGGAGGAAATTAACTCAATTTAATATCTTAGAACAAATTAATTAGAAAATGTTATTTCAGAATTTGAGATAAGCATTTCCAAACACAAAACTAAGATGTTTTCTAATTGTATTTGTATTTCAGTATTTGGTCATGGAATATTCTGACAGCTGCAAAATAAGTAATCCAAATAATTATTAAAAGAAAGAATAGCATGTTATTTTAAGTCCTTAAATCATCAGAATTGTTGCTAAAGAAGAAAAAACATGAATATAAGAACTCAAGAAACAAACAAGCTTTATGAAAAGAATTCATACCTATAATGATCTTATTTGCCAGGAGCTCACATATTCATCCCAGCATGTCTGGTCACATGAAGCAATGCCAGAGACCTCAGTGGGAATGCTTATCTTGACAAAATGACCTTATACCTAGTAAATACTTAGAAATGCCCAACATGGCTTGTGATATCCAAGTAACCTGACAGAATAACCTCTCACTACTTTTTATGCGAGTGGTGAAACAGGGTTACGTCAACACAGTTGTCTTGAATTTAACGCACCATAATTCACATACTGGCACATCGTCATGAGATAAATCATATTTTTAAAGATACTCATTCTTTTTTATACATATATGCACTCATAAAGAAAAAAGGATGTGAATTCATCTACTAGGAATTGTTCTACAGTGACCAGTTATGTTGCTGGGTGCCAGGGATGTGAGAGGGTTTCTCTGTGTAGGGCTGTGAGGAGAGACATGCAGAGGAAGGGATCTTCACACCCACACCCAGATGGATGGCACACTGGAGGGCAGGCACATGGCAAAGGGATTGTTTCTATGTTTGGATACCCTGCACAGTACCAGAGGCCTTCTCCGATCCCGTCTGCCCCAGCCACAAGACCACAGCAAAGGAGAGGGTGCCAGACCTGCCTGAAATGTCCTTCTCACTTGACCAAATGTGGTGAGGAGGGATGACACCATCTTCAGATGGAGAGCTATAACAGCAGGCTTACGTACATATACAAAATTATTTTCTCAGACAAGCCGTATGTCCACTAAAGTTCAGAAAATGTTCATTAAGACAAATGGCACAAATGTAAAATATTTCAGTTGAAATCAAATGTATGCTCACGTCCCCCTTGCAAATGAAATCTCCATGTCAACAAAACCCTTCTACAGCCCAGTACAGAGACAAAAATCAACTGCAGGTCTGAATGTGGCTGACACCAATGCATGTCCTCCATTCGAAACCATAATATTCCCTGTACTGTTTATATAAATTGACCTCACTTTTCTCCGTAGTAAAGGAAGCCGTAGCAAGAAAGTAACAGAAACTTAAAAGTTTGGAAGAATAGAGAAGGCTGTCATCTAGGGTGGTACAGGATGTGAGAAATAGTTTTGTTTTAAAGCCAGGTGGTAACACAACCTTTGGGAAGCAGAGAGAGAAGAGGAAGCACTAGAATTGACTAATTCAGTAAGTAGAAGGAGTTATATATTTCACTTTTTCATCAGCAATACTTGACAGCAGTTAACTTCTTCATTTCCCAAGCCTCCAAAAGGTTAGAGTAGTCAATGAGCACATATAGCTTATTCACATCTTGAATTGCAGCAAAGTAATCCATTACAGCATCAACAACAATAAACTAGTCAGCTATATTGAAGTTAAATATTCCATTGCAGCAAATTCATACATGTAACAGCTGGTAAGTCATACTGCTAGCAGCTTTAGGAAGAAATCACTGCACTGTTTGTTTATGTTTTTAACTGATTTTTAAGCCTTCAGCACCATGATTAATTTTTTTTAATGGGAAGATGAGAGATTATATAAAGCTTACTTGGTTACAAAAGACCATCTATCTCTACATGAATATGCTGCTACAGTGTAATTTCTTCTGCTGCTATAAGTTATCTATAAGCACTTACCCACTATTCCACTTTATTCACCCACTTCCACGCTTCCAAAATCTACTGGGTATGCTTTCAGGTTAGGCGTAAGAAAATCTTAGTATGGTTAAAAACATGAATATAAATGGGTCATTCTCCATTGGTACAAATACTTTATGGAATTCAGTAGGATTGTTTAGTGTGCTTCACAGGTTAGTAATAATATTTTCTTCACACAGACAACAGTTTAGTTTGGTAGCCTAAACAATCGCTTCCTCCACTGAAAAATCTTGCAACAACTCATTAAACAAGCTGAAATAAACATAAGATACTAGGAAATATTGAGGGTGACACACAAAGCAAATTTCCTTCCTTAAATGCCACACAAGTGACTATCACCCTCCGCAGAATTACATTTTTAGTGACTGTTTTAATTCCCTTTTTTCCTCTTTTGTAGACACTTTGTATGTTCTGATACTACACTGACGCTCCTAGAAGTTCTCACCCTGATTTAACCAGTATGGTAAAGCCAGCTGAACATATTCTTTTGTATAGATTCGACTACTGTAGCATTTTGGACATGGTTATAGCTTAATCTGCTTTTTAATGTGACACAACTTTGACAACAGTATCTCCTACTACAATTATAATAGTAGTGCTTTGACTAGGATGGCTTTACCCTCTATAGAGATACCTTTCTCCTGGCAAAATATTTCATTAATTACCTGCCTATGTACAGGTAAAGGAATTAAAATACGATATTCTGGTACCAACAGCAGCTCAGGTATTTCTGGTGATACATTCTCTAGCACTTTTACTGAACCAAATTATCTGCTTTCTTTTTTTTTTTCCCTTCCCACCTAGGATATTCAATATTTACAGATATCTATATTCAATATCTATATTGATATCAATATCATATATATCTGAATATATGATTCAGTATCATTTTGACTTTTGCTATTGCAGCTCATATGCTTAAATATATTTAAACAGTACCTTTAAGAGATGAGCAAACATTTGTCAAGGTTCTTAACAGTCAAAATGAGTACAGTTTATTAGTGCTAACCTGAAAATAGTTGTTTTATTTTACTTTGTTTCATTTCACAATGAAACCTAACTCAGAGGAAAGAAAAAAAATTCTAATTCTCTTGTTTTATCTTCTGGGGAAATTTTGCTCCTCTGCAAGAATAATTAGCACAATTAGACTCCTAGTAAGTCTGCGATATTATATGGCATTATTGTTGGACAGGTTTTGTGGTGACTTGTACATGAGATTTTAATAAAGTACAGAAATAGACAAATATGGAAACATCTTTAAGTTTTAGATCCCAAAGACACAAGAAACACTCCTTTTAAGCAGGTGTGCCTTCCTGGGCAGCTGTTTAAGATTAGTAAATTACAAGCTCGGGATTTTATTCTTAAATATGGCTAAAGAATAAACTCTTTAGTCTGGCAAGTTGGAGTCAAACTGCCACAATGAGCACCTGTTGAGAAAGCCCATTATTTGAAGCTGGGGGTTCTGGGTGAAAAGATCACTGTGAATTAATTTTGATTGCTTCACAAAACTCTGCATAACAAATGGTCTCTGACAAGGGTATCAGGGGACTTCCATTTGAAGGGGAGAAAAAAAGATTTTGTTTCTAGGAAGGTAACATAATCTCTGCAGTGACATTAAAACACACCAGTGGCTGCACTTGCTTGAATCTCCCTTCTGAAACAGATTCTATGTGCTTAGGTTACCTGGTATTAAGTTTTGGGAGGGAAAGAGAAACAAATGGTATCAAAATCTTATCTAAAAGGTTAGCTAAAAAGAATATGGCCATAGATTCATGAATCCTGAATTGTTATTTGTTATTTGTTTACAAGTTTAATCACAGCCGCATTTCTGTGTGTTCTGGATTGCTACGTGCATTGCCAAAAAGGAAGAGGAGGAGAAAAGGATAAATTTGAAAAAAACGTTTTTGCACTTGACTAAAGAAATCAGCAGCTTTCTTGTGTGAGTTAATTCTAATAGTAAGTTAAGGTAACAGTAAGGATAATAAGACTATCTGGTAAATACTTCTCTTGCTTGGTATACAGACTACTGAATGAAGCAGTTTCTGTCTCTCTGAAAAGAAGTTTCCATCCAAAATATACAAAAGTACTACCTGTCTGTCAACCCTGATTAAATCTAGGGCCAAGCTTACCATCTGTTTGTGCAAATGCAAAGCGTAATATTCCACCAAGTACTCTGCATGACCACTTTACTTAAGGGTTTCCTGCAACATGATTTTCAGTTCATCCAGGACTTATTTTTAGAACAAAAAGAATCACCACAAAGCACTATGCTTTTACCTAATAATCATGATCCAGTTGACTTTATGCTTGATTTGTCAACTCTTAGCCATTAATTTTACATGAATTACAACTTCTGATTCCTTCAAAAGTGACTGTAAAAAATATATCCATATGAAGACAATAAGATGCTCATATTGACTTCCCTTTTTGCATGTGTTCTGTTTTTAAGGCAACCTGAATTATATCATCATCAGGGTGTTAATTGCACCCACACAAAAATTTGAATGTTACTTGATTCATATGGGTACCAGAGGCTTGTGTCTATGACACTGCAGCCATTATAAAGTCAGAATGTGGCCACATATTCTGATAAACAAAAATAAGAGAAAAACTATAAATAAATCAGACCCTGCACTTAGTTAATTTATGGTAGCTAGGAATCAGTCTAGTATTAGACCAGCAGCCACATAATCTGTCCAGCTCCTGCAGTATCTCTGTGTTACACTACAGGGCACACAATGGCCACCTGAAGAAGGAAATACAGAAGCTGTCCTACCTCTTTCTAAAAACCAGACTGATATATTGTCATAATCCCAGAACAGAAATACTAGAAGTCTTCAAGCAGTGGTGCTTTGTTGTTGTAAGTAAAACTGATAACCTGACTTGTTTGGAGTTGGAAGTAAACTCTTCATTGTCCAAATGCATGTCAGCTCCATGAACCTGCATATGCCTTCGACACCACCACAGTCCTGCAGCCCTCACGTCCAGCACTCTGCCCTTCCCAAAGATCCATGCACACAGACACTGCCTAGTATAAATTCCTTTTGTTTGAATAATTTTAGGTATTTTTCCCACCCAGGTTTTTTTCTACCAAAGTCCAGCCATCTTATATAGCTCTTTAAATTATCACACATATCTCTTCAACCAATAGATTTATTCTCTTGCTAATTCCATTGTTCATCTAACATAAGACATGAAGCAATGGGTAAAAGTGAAAAAAAAAAAAATCCCATAGATGTTTTTTTTATCTTACAAAAACAGAGAAAAAGATGAAGTCTTTCTAATAATGCTCCTGTGATTCTACTATAGCCCACTAGAAAAGTATGAGCAGTGACAAATATGTAATATATCATGGGCTTTTTTTCTTCATGTCTTGAAAATAAACTACAACTTTCCTATGTTGAAAAGTTCTTCCTTAAGTTAATAAAATCTGTCACTTTCCATAATGGTTGATTTGAAAAAAGTCCACAGGTGCAGTGTTCTGTTGTTCACAGCTTGGGAAGTCAAGGCTTATAATAAAAAGCCCTCTGTGTTATGGTCCTCCTTCCCCATCAATTCACATCAAGTATTATTAGAATCATCTGCCACCTCAGTGGTGCTTCCTCTGTGCTCAAACTGCAGAAGCAACAATGACATTTTACTGCTCTGCAGGTGCTGCTGTGTGTGGTCACGAACACAGAAGTGTGGCCTGCTATTGTTCCCCAGTAGCACTTTGATCTCAAACACAAAAAGCCACATAGCTGGCTGCCCTATTCATTCTTCTGCTGGGTTTATACGGGTGAGAGAAAGAAGAGGTGACAAGAGATGGGCAATCTATAATATTTATTTCAACAAATGCTTCAAATCTTTTTAAACATCATAAGAACATGGCTCATTAAACTACAACAGCCTTGAAATTGTGTTATAAAACCACAAAACAAAAATCAATACTTCTGCTGAAAAGGAGGTAATGAAATACATCGAGTTGGTTGAAAAGTGGTTTGTATGAATCATAATATTATTATGTGCACATCGCTTCTACTCCCAATACTTAAAGTTAACAAACTAGGGAGTGTTTTCTATCCCATCACTTAAACAGGTGCTACAAGGTGGTATTTATCAAAGTTATTTTCCAGACTCAATCCCTCTGCCATAAATAATGCTGGGATATAGGAGGCTTAGTAAAAGGAGATCAATCCAATGCATATTTGCTACCTGAGCTTCAGCTGTTGTATTATTTCACAGTCTGATCAATACTGTGCTCTACAATAGCAAGGGAAAAAGCCACAACATCACCCTGATGAGTCACTGTAGGTTCATTACTAAACCAGAAGGAGGTAACATTTCTGATTTTATAAAGATTAAATTTGGTAGCAGCATTTGACCACTTTTAAATAGTTTAACTCTCTGTTTCAAGTCTTTTGCAATGACTTGTCCAGATTTTCAGCATTGTGACATAAACTCTTCCGGAATCAACACTCCCTCTGCTGAAAAAAATCCTGTGAAATATTATTTGGAATTCTCTCTTATTTATTTTAAAGTGGGGTTATTGCTCTGCAAGTGAACCCAGGGAAATCTGGTACTCAAAAATATTTTAATGCAGGCAAGCAATAATGGCATTAATATCTTTCTCAAGAAAAAAATCAACCATGAGTACCTGAAAACAACAAAGAACAGAAGATATTGAAGAAGAGATTGAATAGTAACTAAATGAGACTAGCAAAAGGCTCAGTAGCTACTAGCAGCCCCTATACTCTCACCTTCCTCAGAAATAAAACCCCAAATCTGCCAAACTCTATTTGTAATGTAATTAGGAGAAGACAGCAAAATCTTCCCATACAAAAATTAATTCATTTAAAAGGACAGTGCTATATCCACACAAGTCTTTCAAGATGAAATAAAGAAGAAAACTATATACCAAAAATAAATTGATGGGGGGTGAAGTGAACTAAAAGCAGTTTTTAAGACTTGTGCAGTGTGCTTAGATTAACCATTTCCAACAAAACAGAAAATACACAGTATTAACAAGAGTCCAAGCTGGGCTCTGGGATACAGAGAAGGATAGAGAGCATAACCTGAGACTTCTGTAACTCTGATTTGCTGACGAAAAACAAAGTGAGATCAGATTAACTCTTGATTTAGGACAAACTCATCCAAGAAATTTCCATGGTTGCCACTGCTGTAGCCAAAACCTTCTCTGCACATCACTTCTTATACTATGAGCATGGATGGGGTGGACTGAGCCATTTCACTGCACCTCAGCCATTTCAAAGTCTCCTGTCCTGGAGATCTGTCCTAATAGATGCATGTCCATCCCATCATTTTACATAGTTATAGTGGAACTGGAAAGACTCTAAATGTCCACTCACCACGAGACCCCAGAAGCTTAGTTTTACAGCAAATCAGAAAAATCTCACTTCCTACAGCATGTGAGCTGCTAATCCCAGCTGGGGGCTGGTTCTGCAGAAGCTGAGGAAATGCCATCCTGTAAATGAACATCTCAACTTCCCTTTGGCATGCAGAATGAACTGGTTGCTCCAATTCCCTCAGTGATCCTTTCCAAATTATGCTTTGATTTTACTACTTAACAGCAGTGGGAGAAGAGGTGCTACAGCTGGTAGCTACTGATATTTAATCTTACATTTATTTTTACTTTATTGTTTTCTATAAATAGTCTTGTATTTCACCAGCTCTACTGCTGTTAGAACCCTTTCCTGTAACTGTCAACATTACACAGAGCCTTAACCCCTGGGAGAGGAAGAAAGAAATGAGGGGGGGGAAGACAAGAGACAACTACTAATCCTGAAGAGAGACAGATCACACCATCTCAGGACTCCCTGCTGCTTCAGAGCATTCTACGGTAATTAGCTGTATAGTGATTTCATTTGCTTAAGGTCAAATCTCCCAAAAATGTTATTTAGAAATGCAGCAGCCTAGATTTGGCCCTCTGCAAAGGGCTAGGAGTATACTGCTTTCCTCTCCCCACCTGCCAGCTACAGGTGCCTGACCACATCATGTCTCTGTCAGCACATGGCCCTGTTGCTTGTATACATAAAGACTAATAACACAACAAACTAATCACTTTCCTTCGATAACAATTAAAAAAAAAAAATCACTACTTTTTTGGGAGAAACTGCTGTCCAGACAAGACAGGAGGCACTAGGACGATCTCAGTGTGTTTGTTTAGGATGTCAGCTCCTAACTGTCCACTGTCATGGGACTTGGGCCATGATTTGAAGTGACTTTGTGTCAACACGTTTTTAACAGTTTTATTATTAGACAGACTAGCACTTTCTAAAAATCATGATTCTTTGGGATGGTTTAAACTGAGCATTATATAAATTGAAATAGCAAAATAAACCAAATGAGTTTCAAATTTAGGCCAAACTGTAAAAGAGGTGGGTGGCTGGGGAGTTGGAAACTGCTGGCCATGTTCTTCTTGTTGTTCATGCTGTCAATATCTAATTTTCAACTAAAAAGTAAGTCCTTCAAGATGAGCAGTAGATAAAGCCAGGACTTCAGGCTTTAGTTGATGGTTACTTCAGATTGCTTGTGAAATGAAACTCACTCTGTTCTGTTCCTCCATAAAAGAGTTAAGAAAAGAACTTCTAAATCTAAGTGTAACTTGCTGACTTGCATGGACAGTGTTTCAAAACCCAGAGTTAACCTTTCAAGCCATATTTAGGGTTATAAACATTAAATCGGTCAAACAGAGAAAATCTCCCAGAGGATCCAAAAATATTTCCTGTCTTTATATCATTCCTAGTGCTCACCAGTAGAGCAGGCAATGGACATACCTACAGCTGCCTTTCAACACACGGCTGCACTACTCTGCTTGTAATTTCATATAGAACATGGAGATGCATGCTCTTTGGGGAAAAAAAAAAAAAGAGGATCAGGAAATATTAGAGACTTGCACCAAAAATACATGCAGAGGACTCCAATTTTCACTCTCCACTATAACACACTGGCCATGAGCCTACCTCACACACTACCCTCAAACAAACCAGAAATTCACTTAGGCAACAAGTTTGGCCTTAAACTGTCATCTTATACATTATCCAGCTTTTTTTTCCCTGATTAAATATGACTTTTACAATTTCACATACTTGTTTTACCGTTTCTTTCATATACGGGAAATACATAAAGAGAACTCATTACCTGGAGTCCAGGCTGAAAGTTATCACTACATAAATATCACTGAAATTGGAAATCAGCTACAGGCACTTGCTTGCAAGGCAGCAAATGCAATCCCTATTTCCTTGTATTGTTCCCAAGATAAAGGGACATTTTGTCTACAAGGAAAATTTTAAAAGATTGTGGTTACATCCAATAGTTCAGCAAAAACACAGTATCTCTTGAGACCTTTTGCAAAATCTGGTGATTCGATCATACAAATACAGTAAACATGTAAGCATGTATAATATAGGATTAACTTTTAAACTTCACCTAATAAGTGGCAAATAATGTATTGAGGTACCAGCAGAGCACTTCCAGGTGTTCTGGTAGATGCTGAAATGCAAAATAGCTGGTTTGTGTTGGCTATTTTACAACCATTTATATTCCCATAGAGTAGCCATGTATGATATACACACATTGTAAAAGACAAGTCTGAACAGTTTCCTATCTAAATATCCAAAATAAGCAAAAATAAAAGGTAAGGAGCTGTTGATAGCATCATTTTACAAAACACATCAAGAGATTAGAGCAACTGGCTGAGGTCACGTGTCCAGAACCGGATGAAACTTCCATTTCCTAAATTATCCCCTCACATTTTAACCACATGCAAAACATTTACATAAGCCTCCAAGGTTCCAAATCACTCATAATTAAAATGTAATAAATTCCATCCAACAGCACTAACAATAAAGGAATATGTGTGCATCAAGCCAGTGCATACATCAGTAGACAGAGAGTGAAAACAACAAAATCCTGTGCAGGAATTAAATTTCACTATTGCTGTCAACTTTTCATTTTCACTAATGGCTTTTAAGAAAGCTGGACATTTTTCCTCAGTCCATTTTACCTTTTCCCTCTATTTGACAAATATTGATTTTCATCTCCTCCAAGTTTAAGTGCATTGAATGCTACTGTGACTGGTTTGTTTGCTTTTTTGTTTGTGTCCCAGCTTTATTGAGGATAGCAGCGTGAATGCTTACAGCTTTCAAAAGAGGGAATTGGTTTAATAACTTCTTCAAATCCAGGAGAGAACACGGGAGCCCAGTCTGCTTTTTCTATAGGTCATGTAAGAAAAGTGACTCTAGGTGACTATCTAATGTCAGTAAGGAGACTGCAGCAGTAATAGCCTCAGTGTTTTAAGCTGCTACTGCTGCGCTCCGTCACAACAGGACAAATTATGGAGTGTTCTCCCTCGACTTCAGTGCAAATTTAGACATACTGTCTCAAAAATGCCTTCAGTGGCATTTTAAGCTAAGTCTGTTTTGTAGACAGTTGTCCCTTTAAGAGGCTTGGTTTGGAAGGTAACACCTCATGAAATTCTGGCTCAAACAAGCCATAGCTTTATGAATTCTTTTCTGCCTGACTCACAGATACATAAGCTCAACCTCTTTTTGTAAGATGATCTTCAGCTTTGCAAACCTGCCTACTACAGTTTGGACTCTTCCCTATCTTAAGGTCTTGTTCACCAAACAAGAAATTCCACCGTCTTTGTGGTGATACGAATGAAGAATGCTTATGAGACCTATTCCACCCATTCAAATGTGGAAGGGGGGGGAGAAATCTCAGTGGATAGGAATAAACATCTGCACTGAAAGGGAAAGAAAGTAGCACCTTAAAACTGCCACATACAGCACTACAGAAATTGTCTGTACAGCACTCAGGCATTCACCAGTGTTAGAAGCCAAAATAAGCTCAGCTAACTAACAGGCGTTTAACTTAGTTTACATGTATCAGCACCACAGGCCTATGCTGGTATTAAGAGTTCCCCACAACTGAGCTAACTAGTGACCTAAGATCACAGACAGCATCGTTCTCAGCAGCAGCTCTGACACAAGTTGCCAAGAGTAGCTGGTATTCAGTCTAGACAACTAAACAGACACATAAACCCTTGAAATCTGTTCTGTTTCTCTCTCTGTAATTTGCTGTTCTCTGGATCCTCTGACCAACCAACAGATAGGGGTTCATACGAATGCACATTTTGCATTGAACATCCACGTAGTTATTGTACATATTAAAGAAATGTTAGCTTCACTATGGATTACCTGACATTTTAAAATCCTGCTGAAAGTAAAGCAATTTAGAATTATTCACTGCTAAAGGAAACTCATTTTCAAAACAGGCACTGCTTTGAAAAAATTCTTAATATTATTCATTGAATTAGTCTCACTGGCTTCACTTTGAAAGTATTTCCCTTGGAAAAGATGGGGGAAAAGAAAGAAAGAAATAGTGACCAGTGGGGTTAAATCTGTTACAGTGTGCCAGACCACTCCATTTTTTGCATTCCATATTCAATTCTAAATAGTTCTCATGTTGCACCACCTGATGCCAGGTGCTGCAGGGCTTCTGCTACACCCACCTGACATTGTGATGCTGCATTTTTAGGACCTTTAAATAATGAAAAGAGACCTTTGCACTTCAGCACTGTGCTGGTCAAGAGAGCTGTCTGTACAGATGATGTGAATGTCTGCTAACACAGAGAGACTTCTTACTTTTGAAATGAAATGACACCAGAAGTTTCAGGGCTGATCATTCCAGTGAGAACGTTCCTTATTACCACAGGTGACCAAGTCTATTGTGGGCATGGAAATGTTTTTGGTGCCCATCTAACCCGATTTTAAAGTTCTTTCCAAGAGTGACAGTAGCCTCTGAAAGTTAATAAGAGCTTGCAGTTTGGGTTAAGTAATTATTAAAAGAAGGATGACATCACTTTCCTACTCTACAACTCTGTGTCGGGTGTTCTCACTGTGTACTGTGTGCTCTGAGTCTGCCACAGAAAAGATGCTGGCTTCGGCCACCACACAGAGCATTGCACAGAACACCTCTAACCCTCATGTGCATGTTCTTCACCAGCACCCACAGTGCTAGGCAGACTCAAGCACTAAAGAAAATTCTTCTTTCCTGCTCTCCTGTTTTCACTCTACTTCTCCCCTTCCCACATCATTGAGAGACTTTTCCTCTTGAGAAATTTAGACTGTGGATTCAAAAATACATGTCTAAATTAAAACATAAGATAAAATGGAAACTGAAGAAACTTGTGGTACAACAAAGAAAACCCCCACAATTTGAGGCAGAAACATCATTTTAATTAATAACATTCCTATATCTCACTTACCTGTAAAATATTTCAGCCACTGTGTGTGGTTCAGGGCCTCCTGGTATCTCACATCCCTGGAACAAGGAGATCTTCCCAGGAAGGAATCACCATGAACTCATCATCTTCCAGGCATCTCCTAGGCCACTGACAGTAGTCAGGGTAACCATTCCAATATTAACTATAACCTGGACATAAAACCCAGAAATATCAAATCAGAAAATCATAAACACAGCTGTCAGTAACTCTGTTCTCAGCTGAAGTTGCATACTTTTGAATTATTCCTGTTCTTTCCTATTAAGATTAATATTTCCAAGTCTCTGTTCCTCCTTAACATTTTGTCTAGAGATACATATTTATATAAGAGACTACATTGTAGGTGAAATCTTTAAGTCATTATATTTCAACTCAGCAGTTAAGAGATATATTGCTTCCAGCTGGTATAAATAACTGTACCCACTTATTTGCAAAACATTATTTTAACTTCTGTCAACTCATATTCATGAGAGAAGGAAATCAAATGAAAAAATGCTAGTTCAATTTAAAGATAAACAAAAAAAAAAGACCAAAAAAACCCCCAAAACCACAACAAGACCCGACCAAAGAGAAACAAACCTGGAGAACTACTGAACACTGGCAGGGAAACAAACCTGGAGAGCTACTGAACACTGGCAAGGAGACAGCAAAAAAACAACTGTCATGTTACAAAGTCTCACCTTCTCCTGCCAAGTAAAACTGGCCTCCTGCAAAGACACAGCCAGGTAGTTTTTGACTTCAGGACTCTCAAAAGCAAGACGCATGCCCCAAAGAAAAGGTCAAAACAAGCAGCAACTGTTGCGTTTTGATGGTCAGCAAATATTCTTTTCAAAGCAAGAACAAATCAAGACATTTTGTTGCTCGCGGCAGCTGAGAGTACTTGCAACCTGTCCTTAAGTGTCAAACCACAGCCCAGCCTCGGAAGAAACATCGACATTCAACAGACTTTTCCCTGAGAAAACGGTTTAGGATTTGGTCGTCATCACCACCCGAAACAAGCCAGGCAGTTTGCAGGTTCCCTTCCCTTCTCACCCCTGCCTCGCCAATACAGAAACCTCCTTCCTGCTCATCCCATGTGCTTGCCCCGATCCTCTCTCTCCTCTCCGGGTCTTTTGGGTGAGCCCTTCGCGCCCTTCACAGCCTTTCATTCCGCCTGTCCCCCAACACCTCCCGAGTCTGCCCCGTGAAGGTGAAGTGACACCCGCCGGGCTGCGCCGCGTCCTGGCTTGCTCGTCCCCCTGCGGCGTTCGGGGAAACCCCGAGTTCCCGGGAAGGGCTGGCGGCAGTGCCCGGCGGGAGCGGCAGCCCTGCGGTCTCCCGGCCAGCACGGGCCGCTCCGCCGCCGGCCCTTCCCAAGCGGGGAAGTTTCGCACGACATTAGCCAAATTTTTAAATAAATCACGCCTGTTTCTGGGGGAAGGAAATGACTCGGGATGATTAAACGAACGATCGTTGGCGCTTAAAAGAAAGGAAAAAAAATATAACACTCCACCCCACTGTGCTTTATTTTAACGGACGATAAAACTGTGGTGGGCGAGGCGGAGGGGGAGGAGGGAAAAAGGGGAAGAAAACTTTGTTTCTAATGAGGAAAATGCGGCCGCGAAAACAAAACCGTAAAGAAAAAAAAATCTATTCTTGAATAAGGATTAATTCAGTGTCTGTGAATAGGAAACGCTGCGCTGGGTAATTGCAGCGAAGTAGCGCGGCTCCAGCTGCGAGGCGACGCGAGCACCTTTGTGCGCTTGCCAGGACAGCTCTGGGGAGAGGTAACTTCCCGCGGTCCCCACGGTCTGGTGTCGAGTAACGGGAAATTCAACATTCCGTGTTTCCAGAGCAAATTATTCCCTCCCCCCCACCACCACTCCCTCCCTTTCCCCCGCTTCCTTCGCAGGCAGCCAGCCGGGCGCTCCGCCTGACGGGGCGGGGAGCCGCGAGCCGGCCCTTGGCACAGCATCCTGCGGGCACAGGGACGGCGTCCCCGGCCTCCGCAGCTCCGTTCGGGGGTGGCAAGGAATAAGGGAACGAAAAAGCCCCTCGGCAGCGATGGGAGAACGGCCCGGGCACCCTCCGCGCAGCGGGAGGCAGGGGCAGCTCCTCCCGCCGGCACCCACCTCCGCCACGGCCGCGGGGGAAGCGCAGAGCGAAGCGGCAGCGCCGGGACGGGCAGGGCAGCGCCCGGGCTCATCGGGGAACCCCCGCCCCGCCGAGCCTCGCCCGCCGCACACCCCATCACCTCGGGGAAACGCTTCGGAGAGGCTGCGGGAGAAAAGGGTCTGTGGGCCCTCGCACGGGGCGCCTGGGCTGGGGCGAGGGAGGGCAGCCCCCGGGGCAGCTGTGTCCCTGCCGCGCCCGCCCAGCCCAGCCCAGCCGGGGGTGCGCTGTGAGCGCGGGGCGGGCTCCGCTCAGGGAACGGGGGCCGGGGAAAGGTTTCTCTTTCTTTCTTTTTTTTCCTGGTTTCTTCCCCCCGAAAAAAGCCAAGCGCATTACGTTACCCAGCGGCAGGAGCGGCCGGGTGCCCCAGGAGCGGCTTCCCTCGGCACCTAAAGACTCCGCTTCCGCGTGGGAAAAGGTTCCGAGGGCTGGAGTTGAGGCACTAATAAACTCGAGCCGTGGAAAGGAAACAAAGCCTCCCGGAGCGCTGGGGGCTGCTAGCCCTTCCCTGGCAACTTTTCTTTTGCACAAATCTCAACTCAATTTAAAAGGAGAATTAGTTAGTATTTCATTGATAAAATCATCAAAATCCTTTTAATTTACCTTTTTCTGAGACCAAAAGGTGACTTGGAATTCTTAAATATTCACATTGACAAGCCAGCTGGCTCTAGCGTACAACTTACATGTTAACAAAAATGCATACCATGTACCAGGTGAATCACCACATTCGAACAGGAAAAGTCCTAAAGACATGAAGTCCAAGAGGTATCCAGACTACAGTGTTAATATGCAGGATTCATAATCATAGGAAGGGGAAAAGTCCTCAAGAAAAGTATTTCTCACTCCAGCTCTTCAGTTTTAAATACTTTCTGCTACCCAATTTGCAACTCAAGCTACAGGGGGAAGAACTAAGTGAACACTTCTTCTATAAAAAGCTGGTCAACTCCCCCCACAGTGATACTGAAGAATATCTCATAATGTAAAACACCTGAATTTTGGAATAGTAAAAAAATATATATATAGTCACATGGACCCAAAATTGGCTATGCCTGTTGGTGTTTTTGAAGGCAGCCAATCTGATTTAGTTTCTGTTAAATAATGATGTAAAGAGATAAATCTCTGCTGGGTGAAAATACTGGGCTGAATTCTGTTTGACAAACTCATTTGAGGTTAATAATCATTGCAGGTGTTTAAGGGAAGCCAAATCATGTGCAAGGCCAAAGCAATTAGGTTTTGTTTGGTTTTTGTTTTTGCTTTTTTTTTTTACAATCAAGTTACAAACCCCATATAGTATATGGAGGCTTGCAAGTGGGCATCTTAACACAGATATAGCAGCATAAGCATGCCACAAACATACAATCTCATAAAATAAAATTAATATCAAATATAAAGCATTTGAACCAAATCAAGCCTTAAATGATATAAATTATTTCCTTCAAAGGAAACTTACCTAGGCTCAATAAGGTCTTTGCTAGCAGCATTTTTTTTAATAAAGGAATTAAAAATGCCAAAATATCTACAATTTTATGAGAAGGAGTTGAATAGTTAAGGAGAAATTTCCCACTATTAGGGGGTATGAAAAATATACTAGCAATTAATATGCAATACATATATGTATACTCATACTTACAAATATAAACACTCACATACAACCTGGACAGTTCATGTTAACCAAGGGAAAGGCTAAATAATACAAAATGGTTACTAAATACAGGTACACTTTAAAAACACAGAGACAGCGAATTTTATCTGTTGCAAAAATGTATTTGATTACTCGAGTAAAATTACAGTATCTCTGCTGTTAGTAAGTATTAAATGTTAAAGAAACTGGACCTCTTTTCCTTTCAACTTTCCGAGAAAGTGCATGTAACAGTCCAAGGTTCCCCCTGCCCCCCCCAATACCTAATACAAAATAAACAAACACTATACTTGTTCCCTTGGTCAAGGAGTAGGGCTTGGTCTTGTAAGGAACGTATGTACATTTTAATGAAAGTGATGTCTTATTGTATATACAGGAGCATCTACAGTTGTCCACGGAAGTTGTTCAAGATGCCATACTTAGCAGCATTGTGAAAGTCCAGCACATTTTCTATAATGAATATACCTACAAGGCAAAATGTTACGTCTCAGTTTCAACTACCAAAACAACACTTCAGTATCTCCTCTAATAATCTGCGTGCTTATTACTGTACAGAAATGTATTAACATTTAAGACGACTCAAGTAAAAAGCACAATACAAATAACAGTTCAAAACGGAAAATGTTAAACCTACAAAAATTAAAGCAGTTTTAATTTTATAATAAAAATCAAAAACTGAGCTGTGTAAAGGACCCACACTGTTCAGTCTATATTCTCTCAGTCCTTTTCTTAATTTTGTTTGGAAAAATTAAACAATGTGTTTGCTGATAAAGTTTCCAGCAGGATCAAAAGTGTACATTTATATACAGATTTTTATTAGAGATCTAATGCATCACTGAGGCATCGCATCAATACCAGAGTTCATGTTAAATTGGATATAGAAAATAAGTTAATGCCAGAATAAGATCACCTAGCAGAACAGACTTGCAACTGCCATAAATGTTACAGCAAGTTTACAGCACTCTAGTCAATTAGTATTTAGTTCAAAATACGGGAGACCAAAGTTAATGCTTGCATTCGTTTGCAAAGCAAGGTTATATCACTAATAAATAAGCTCTCTTAGAACTCTAGAAGTAGAACATGGTACAAAACAAAGTCTTTGTAATGTTGTAGCCTGCAGCTTGAAAAAAACAACCCTAGGTTGCACTCTTTGCAGGAATGTTATTTACGGAGTTTTTTCCTAATTTGTTACTATTTCTTTGTTGTCTTCCACGAAACGCGTAAAACGGAAGTTTGTCCCATTTTCATTGCTTGCCATTTTCTCCAGACCAGCTAGAGGTGCATTGGGTTCTGAATTCTGGAGCTTCTCCAGGCTTCCCGTCAAGCCACTGATGGGAGAGCTGCCCCCGTTGCCCAGGCCTCCCGGTGCCGGAGGGATGCCGCCGTTCTGGATGACAGAGATCTCGTTGGTCTTCATGGCCAAGCCATTGGAGAGTGCAGCTGCATACTGGTTCCAGAAGCTGGATGGGTCTCCATTCCCTGACCGCACAGCCAAATCCTTCTGAAACATTTCTGGGAACTTCACAGGATTGCCTCCTAGGAATGTCATGGGGCCATCTACGGAAAGTCGTCTGCCTCGTCTTGCAGGAGTACTGTTCCACATGTGAGTGCCCATGTGAACCTGGAAAGAAAGAAAGGAAGAAACAAACAAACAAAAAATAGAGGTTGACAGGGATTTCAAACTTATTTTGATCACTGAGAAGGCAGGAGTCCATGAACGTGTCCAGTCCTGTTACCTAATGAATGGCATTAAACGTAGAGGATGTGGAGCTCCATTTCCCATCTGGAATAATAAATAAACTACTTCTGGATTAGCCCATCATCTTTACCCACAACACCCTGTTCTGCTGCTCAACAATACATTGCTTCTTACTCTTTTTTTTTTTTTTATTACATGTATTTAGTTTATAATGACTTTGTGTTATTCTGTCAATTGCAGATAGCTGCTTTCAGGGCTAGAATTGCTATGTCCACTTTCATTGCAATGGTAAGTATTGTATTTGACACCCTTTACCCTATAAACGTCCTTTTCAGACAGGCAGAAAGTATCCTTTACTGATTGCTCATTGGAGAGCCTCCTGTATAGACAGAACGGCCTGAAAGTAATTATGCACCTCACATTACTGGCAGCAACCTCTAGAGAAATACTCTGTCAACAGAAAAATGTACACAGTAAAGTGCTCAACTGGTGTTCTAAAACTTAAGTATATTTGCTTTTTCAAACACATATCAGTAGGAAATGTTAGTTATATAATCAATTAAAGTAATGCCCATTAGTTCCAGAATTATATTAATAGTTTTTTTAAACACTCATCTTACATGATAGATATGAAAAACAGCACATTCAAGAGCCTTTCACTTCTTGAAGAGCTGAGTTACAAAACTCATTTCTCTGTTAATTAATACTCCTTACCATCATTTGCCTGTTCTGTTTCACACTCTACATAGACAGTCTTTGCTGGTAGATGAATTTTAATTAAGTCAAAACAGCTCATGCCTCAGACCTGCTGCCAACGCGAGCACTCAACAAGAGGCCACCTAGGTCTACCAGAGCTGACTAAACATGCTGTCACACCACAGATACCCCAAGGTACCACCGCTCACAACATTAATGCAAAAATGTAAAAAATTGAAAAACCCCAGGAAGGAGAAAATGAAGCCTAAGAACAGCAAGAGGAAAAAGTACCTTCAGATTGCCTTTTGTTGTGAATGCTCTTCCACATATAGTGCAGGCAAAAGGTTTCTCACCAGTGTGTGTCCTTTCATGGATCTGCAGAGCACTGGAAGAAGAAAATGTTTTCCCACACGTGTTGCAGTAGTGCTGTTTTGGAGTTCTTCTGGGGAGAGCAGGGAGCAGCACAGGGGATGTGGCAGAGGACAGTGGCCCCGAAGAAACTAGACCAGAGGGTGCTTCTTTGCTGTCCTGAGGAGAGCCGTGCACAAAGCCATTAACCTCAGTCTTTATGAGCGATGACAGTGTATTAGCAGGCATAACTGAAGAGTTCTGATTAGGGCCAATACTGGAATTGGGCTCAAAAAGTTGTGATGGTAGATCTCGCATCTGATGTGTCAACATATGCTGCTTCAAATTACCCTTTGTGGAAAAGCCACGATTGCAAACTGTGCAAATAAATGGTCTCTCTTTGGTATGACTTCTGTAATGAATGTCCAAGGCACTCTGACAAGCAAATGTTTTGCCACAAATGTCACATGCAGTGTTTTTAAATTTACCTCTATCTCTGAAAGGAAAGAGCATACTCAGAGACTCTTCTTTAATTATTTTATCAGTGTTACTAGATGTCAAGTCCAAAGCACCACTGTTAGCAGGGGTTGGAGACAAACCGTTGGCAAACTCACTTGGTAAAGCTCTTACTGGTTTCTCTTCAATACTTGGTGACTTGTGGTAATCATTAGTGCTGTTGGATGGGGACAAGGCCTGCATGGAAGAGGTAGACTCTGAGACAGCAGGGCTTCCAGCACTTTGGCTCTCCATATCACCACCGACAGATGACGAATCGTTAGTCAAAACGTCCCCTTCCACTGACCCATTTTCAACCGACTTTAAGCTTGCCTGAAGTTGTTCAGCAAGTCCTGCATTGATCATCTTCATCTGATTTTCTAAAGCAGCAATACTTGACATTTCCAGGGGCAGAGGAGAAGACGACAAGCTGTCTTGTGATGCATCCACAGATTTAGGTGTATCTGGCACGCTGCTGTCAGGACAGTCTTCCATATTCTCATCTGAGAAGTTGTCTATATCATCAAAATTCTTATCATCAAAAGATCCCGTATCTGATTCCATTGACTCAGGATAGTTTTCTGTCACTGGGGTGTTGGGGATCTGCCCTCCCATGTGCATTCGGATATGCTGCTGTAGCACAACGGCGTTGGTGAATTTTTTCTGGCAGATTGGGCACGAATGTTGCACTCTCAGCGGGGGCATGGCACGGTGGACACTGTAATGAGTCTTTAAGTTGCCCTTAGTTGTGAAAGCACGACCACAGATTTTACATTTAAATGGCCTCTCACCGGTGTGTGTGCGGTAGTGCATTTTCAGTGCGCTCTGGCAGCTGAGAACTCGGTGGCAAATGATGCACTCATTAGGATCAGTTGCCTTTTTGTCAATGTTTTCTACCAGTTGCTGCAACTTTGATGTTTCAGATGCTGGCGTTGAATCCAACAGTCCTCCAAATGGAAACTTTGCCTTAAATTGCTCTGACATTAGAGGCATCAGTGGATTTGTAAAAGTGGCGACACCGCTGGAGCCCGAGTCTGCTGCCGGTGAGGTCACGGAGCTACTCATGTTAGTGACGGTGCTTGTGTTTTGAGGGTTTTCTTCCGTTTTGCCATTTGAGGTAGGCAAAGCACCAGACTCTACCTCATCAGAAAGTCCATTAGAAATTTTTGATGTGGGATCAGCTGTTCCCGAGTCACTCTTGACAGAGCAGGGAGGGCTAGCAGAAGGATGGCTAATGGGAATCGGCTGAGGCTCCTCAGTTTTGATGAATGGGGTCAAGCTTGGAATCGTTGGTGGGAGTGGCAGGCCAACAGAAGTTGTTAGGGTGGAGAGGACTGGCTTGCTGTCCAGCCAGCTCGTGACAGGTTTCTCTGGTGGTATAGACATCCCATAAGGAATACCTGTGCTTGTAGGAATATTGTCCAAATGCTCTGGCACCGGGTATGGATTCATTTGAATATGAGGGTATTTTTCTTTATGACGCTGAAAGTGGACTTTTAAGTTTCCCTTTGTGGAGAACCTGTTTCCACATATGTTGCATTTAAACGGCCTCTCGCCAGTGTGAGAACGCAAATGAATCTGCAAGGCACTGTCACTCCCAAACACTTTAGCACAGAACCTGCATTTATGCTTAAAGAATGCTTCATCTGAATTACTTTTTGCTTCAAAAGCAGTTACATTTGGTGGCTTGCTTTTTCTTTGCTGTGCCAAGGCAGTCAAGGAGTTTAAATCCTCTGCAGGTGTTCCAATATTGGACAAGGGACTGGAGAAAACAGAGTTACTAGGGGTGGGCTGAGGTAGAAGTGGATTAGATGCAGGACTTAATAAACTGCTTATTGCAAAAGCTGGTGAAGATGATGCTGATACTGGTGGGTTGTTGAGCTGTGAGCCACCAATAGTTGAAGCCACTTTTTCTGAGGACGGTGTTGTAACTGCCGCTGCCAATATGTTAATATTTGGAGAAGAGCCACTATTGGATGGAATTAGAGTGTTGCCAGGGTTGCTCTGAGGTAGCTGTATAGGGGGTAGCTGTTTCACACCACTGATGCTGGCAGATTGACTAGCAAGGCTTTGTGCTAATCCAGCTGCTGCAGCCAGCTGCTGGGATAAATGGGAACTTAACGTGGACAAGGGGTTGGCAGATGTTCGTAAAGTACCTTGAGAAGAGCTGGATGTTGGCATGTCTGTATTTTGGGTAGCCAACAATAATATTTGGTGACGAATTTGTTCAATCAGTTGCAACTGATGGATCTGCTGCTGCTGCAATGCCAACAGTTGCTCCATCAGGGCAGGTACAGCGAGCTTACTGTTCGATGCACCGTTACATCTCGCTTCCTGTGAGAACTGCGCTACTGCCACTTTTGTACTCTGCAGGTTTTCAATTATTACATTACTATTTATCACTGAAAAGTTGCCTAATGTTGTCAGATCCCCTATGTGAGGTAGAGAGGTTGTTACAGCTGAGGTACCCATTGTGGAGCTGTTACTGCTTGTAATACTATTGTTGACACTCTTGGAACTGCTACTGCTATTGTTAATGCTGGAAGCCTCCACATCCATGGATTCTTCCCTGTCAAGTTTGTTATGCTCTGAAAGGTCACTGCAGTCTACTTGATCTGTGTTATTAACTGTGTCATTCATCTGTTCATCAGGATTATCAGAAGGGGAACTAGGAGGGAAGGTTTCAGAAGGAGAAGCTGGATTTTCATTCACAATTAAAACTAATTGATTTTTAGTACAATTCTTCTTGTGTTGCAGGAGATCTGATAATTCAAAGAACTCAGCACAGCACCTGCCACAGACATGGGCGTCCTTGTTCTTAGTGGTTCGATTTGCTTGACCCTTTTCTGTGTCTCCTAAAACATCAAAAGATGATGGATTAGGAACCAACCAGGAAATACAAAAAAATCTGCAGGACATTTTATTTAAAAGTACTGGTTTTATCTACCACTCTAAAACAGACCAAGATTGCACATGAAAATAGATCAATATTCCCACTTCATGAAACTAAGACAAAAGCAACATTTAAAACTATAAAAGGGAGTTTTATCAATCCCTGTGTCTTAGATGATCACTTGCTTCAGATATCCATCAAAATATAAAATACTATGAACTGAAGGCATTGGAGCATAATGAAATTCCATAGCAAAGTATTGATTTCCAATAATTCATACTGCTTATTGTCTAGTTGTCCACTGAGTGCAAATCAGCCATTTGAAGGACTCATTAGACTCTCACGTTCCTGTCAACCTTGTTCATTTTCAACTGATTCAAAGATATCTGTGACAGTTGCCCCATCACTAAACTAATTTGT